>VXCM01005081.1:4063-37381 GCA_014773175.1 Lucifuga dentata
GGGGGGGGGGGGGGGGGGGGGGGGGGGGGGGGGGGGGGGGGGGGGGAGGTCAAGGAATTGTGGCCTCTGACTGTAGTTAGGATTCTAATCACAGTTAGTCTTCAGTATTGCTACACTTTCCTTGATTGTTGGCAAAACTCTTGTGCCACAAAGGTCAATGAACTCATTTTGGATATCAGGACTGAGATAATGAGTCATCCTGGCTCCCTTTTTCTTATCCCTAATTTTTTATAAGAGCTCATTCAGGAGTGGATTGTAGTGGGACAAAAGCTCAAGTGTGCCAAGGAAATTACCATTGTGAACATCATCTAGGTCTTTGGTTTTACCCCTGAAAGGTAAATTTCTTGATGCCAAATATAAAGACACATCCAGTATTATCTGCAGTACAGCTTTTTCTCTATTTCTGATTGCAGCTGTTTTTGCAGATGATAGTCAATGCCCTGACCAGCCATGACAGAGTATTGTAAATTTTTCCACTTCAGATAGCAGTCTTTGTGTGCTTTATTGCTCTCATGGCTCGGGAGTTTGTCATACATTCGCCTCCACTGCACATCAGGCATTTTATAACCATGTAGACTGCTCAGTGCACTATGGGAAGGTCTTTTTCTGATCATGAGAAAAAAGTAGACATGGGATGCAGAATAATGCATTACAACTTTTGCTGTGAATTAACCAGTCTCTCTTCATTTTTTTCTCTTCCATTGATTGCTTTTGTATAATATAAGTACTCTGGGAATGGTTTTCCATCTGAATCATGTGGCATTTCTTGTTTTTCTTTTCTTGTGGCCAGTTTCCTTACAACTGTCTCCCTGTCTGTATCTGTCATTTTTTCTGGCCACAAACCTGGATCGTCTGACATGAGATTCTCTTCCTTTGTTTTCTCACTGTCTGATGGATACGTTCTTATATTCTCATTTATGGCATCTTTAACCTCTTCTTCAACTTCCACACTTCTACCTGACTCTTCTTCAGTTTGACTTGATAAAGGTCCTGGCTCTGTAAAATGTATGGTACGTTGTCATATATAACACCAACATGACCGAAGGTTAACGTCACTTTATTGATTGTGAAACATCAAATATTACTTGTGGAAAAATGCACTTGTACATTTTGTTTTGTATTTTTTAATTGGTATTTTATGGGTGCCAAGTTAAAGAAAACTGAATAACATCACACTCATGCTAACCTGTGTATGTTCATACAAGTTTAACTAGCAGATGTATGTGCACTCTGTAGTATCACACATAAACTCAATATCTCACCTTTTTTCTTGAAAAACTGAGTTTTGAAGCTGACGCCCTTTCTCCTCCCTCTCTTTTCTTTACTTTCTCTCTTTTCGTTTCTGAAAACTGGACTTTTCTTTAGAAGACATGATGATGCTCCAGCACGCATTTTTGGAATGGTCCGTCTCCGCACACCCGCCACGCACGTGCGTAGGCACACAAACCGAGGTGAGGTGTGTGCGCACTGAGGTGTTAAGACAATTGGTGGACACACACAAGAGCTTTGTGGTGACGCTGCTTTGCGTGGCATTAGATGCATGAGGAAATGGAAATTGACGTAAAATCCCATGCACTACTTATTGGATCGTGAAGGGCCCCTCTGTGCCTCTGAATCATCCTAGGTCAGTAGCGTAACAAAACCTGACGCTTATCCTTTACCACGAATGGAGGATTGTGTTGACCTAGTCAGTTCAGCAAAATTCATAAGCAAACTTGATTTGCTAAAAGGTTATTGGCAGGTACCTTTAACAGCTCATGCATGTGAAATAGCTGCATTTATTACACCCTCAGGGCTATATTCTTATAAGGTGATGCCTTTTGGTTTGCGCAATGCACCTGCTACATTTCAGCATCTTATGAACAAGGTTGTGGAGGATTTGGACGGATGCGATGTGTACCTGGATGATGTGGTTGTTTATAGTGATAGCTGGGAGAGCCATATCACGCAAATCTGGTCCCTCTTTGAGCGCTTGGCTGCTGCGCGCCTTACTGTCAACCTCGTCAAGTGTGAGTTTGCCAGAGCAACGGTAACTTACCTTGGGCATGTTGTTGGGCAGGGTCAGGTGAGGCCAGCTAACGCAAAGATGCTGGCAGTACAGCAGTTTCTACCCCCTACAACCAAGAAGGAGCTGATACGTTTTTTAGGGTTAGTGGGCTATTATTGTAGTTTCTGCCAAAATTGTTCTTCTGTGGTAGCTCCACTAACTGACTTGTTGAGAGCAAATGCCAAGTTCATTTTGGTCTTCTCTTTGTCAGCAGGCCTTCGAGAATGTGAAGTCGCTGCTGTGCTCTGCCCCGGTGCAGGCGGCCCCTCGCTTGGACCAGCCATTCAAACTGCAGGTGGACGCCAGTCACGTGGGAGCAGGGGCAGTTTTAATGCAGTCACATTCTCATGGGATAAACAGGCCTGTATGTTTTTTCTCCAAAAAGTTCAACTGACATCAGCTAAACTACTCTGTAGTGGAGAAAGAGACCCTGGTACTTGTGTTGGCTTTGTGCCACTTTAATTTTTATGTGGGTTCAGGGATACCAGTAGAGGTCTTCACAGACCATAACCCACTAACATTTTTGAACTCATTAAAGTGCCCTAACCAAAGGTTAATTTGCTGGTCTCTGTTGTTGCAGTCCCATAGTTTAATCATTCGTTACATCCGGGGGTCAGATAACATTGTGGCGGATGCACTTTCCCCCATTGTGACTGTTTTGTTTGTTATTCTCTGTCTACTTCTTTCTCAGAGTGTGGCAGTAAGCTTAAAAACAGGATCCTGATGCTGGGCCTGAGGTGAAGTAGAGTTTTTCTGTTTGTAATCTTTTATTCTATTACTTGGTTATGTTATGTAATTCTTAGAGTCTCTGACCAAGGTTCTTTCTCAGACCTTCATCTTAAGGGGGGGGAGTGTGACAGCCCCCTAGCCTATTGGAATTGCTGTTGCCTTCACTAACTGTGCTTTCAGATAATCAGTGGGCATGGGGCCTCAAGCTACGTTGACTTGGAGCACCTGGGTCCAATGCACCAGTCTATAAAAACCGCCCTGCTTCCTCCGCTCACTGAGACTCTCCCTGTGCCACTTTGTTTCGTCGTTCACCGTTTACTTTGCAGCTACCACTCCGTCACCTTCATCATCATCAACATTTCTTGTTGTTTTGTTATAATTTGTAAATAGGTTCTTTATTAAAACTTGGTGAATTTGGAACTATGCGTCTATCTCTGTTTTTGTTATGGCTTTGAGCTGGCCATAACATGATTTTGAAAGATTAAGAGATTTTGCAAAATATCAGAAAGCTGAAATACAGTTTTATCTTTTGGGAAATGATTGTCAGTAACATAACATGTATGAAAACTGAATATGTTAGGCTCAAACATGCATGATCCCCAGTATGGTCCTTTAACATGTCAGTTTCTCTTTAACAGCAGATGAAGTAATATAAATTTAGCTTGTATATTTACAAGCTAAATTAACACTGACATTAACACACTGATTTTTATTGGCTTTTACCTGAGGCTCACCTGACAACATGTCAGTAACAGGACAACAAAGCATTATATTCATCCATCCATCCATTTTCTAGATCCCTTTGTCTTGTTAAGGGCCACAGGGGGCTGGAGCCTAAGCCAGCAGTCATAGGGCAAGAGGCAGGGTTTACCTGGACAGGTGACCAGTCTATCACAGGGCTGACACATAGAGACAGACAAACTCATTCACACCTACAGTTAATTTAGAGTTTCCAGTTCACCTGACTTGCATGTCTTTGGAGATGGGAGAAAGCCAGAGCACCCAGAGGGAACCCACGCAGACACGGGGAAAACATGCACACTCCGCACAGAAAGAATCAGGTCGGACTTAAACCCGGGACCTTCTTGCTATGAGGCGACAGTGCTAACCACTGAGCCACCGTGCATGCTCTTAAATTATTACAGTGCTCATTTAGATGCTGTGGAAGCTTGTTTTTTATGCTGTACCCCCAAAATGTTTAGGTGAGAAAAACGGATTATAAATAGAAAACAGTTTACAAGAAAACGCCACAGGGTGGTTTGTGATTGAATCTGCCATTTTATTTTGTTACGTGTGTGTGTGTGTGTGTGTGTGTGTGTGTGTGTGTGTAGAGTTCCTGGACAGCGTGTTGGTAATCTACCAGGATCTGCTGTCAGGCGTGAGTCCTAACACAGTCATCGTGCCCACCTCCACCTCCATGGAGCAGCTCCCCCCTGTGGTGATTGAGCAGCAGGATGCGGTGGACACGTGCATACTGGCTCAGTGTATAGACACACTCTGTGACAGGTTTAAACACAGGTACAACACACTGCTCAGACCCATCCAAACACACTGCTCAGACACATCCAAACATACTGCTCAGACACATCCAAACACACTGCTCGGACACATCCAAACACACTACTCAGACACATCCAAACACACTACTCAGACACATCCAAACACACTACTCAGCCACATCCAGACACACTACTCAGACAGAGCCAAATGTGTGTTTTGTTAATCTGGTGCTTTTTATGGACATTTGAATTAGCCTTGATACCATGTACTGATGTTAAGCTGTGTGTGTGTTGTGTGTGTGTGTGTGTGTGTGTGTGTGTGTGTGTGTGTGTGTGTGTGTGTGCGCGCATGTGTGTAATGGCTGTTTATTCTGTGTTTGTGTGCAGTTATCCTTCCAGGTCCTGTATGAGGGAAGTACTGAAAAAGACTGACAAAGTTTCTTACTTCACATTCCTAATGAGCCTGACTAAAGATGATGCTGTCAATCACAGCATCGGTAAGTTCCAGAGTATTACCACTTCTCTCTGCCAACATGTCTGAGCTTCCACTGCTGACAGGAAAGACCATGGAGAGAGAGAGAGAGAGAGAGAGGGAGAGACCATTCTTTGTAGATACGGTTGCCCTACAACAGGGCTCAGCAACCTTTACTATCAAAAGAGCCATTTTTGGCCCAATAAAAAAAAAAAAAAATTGTCTAGAGCTGCAAAACATATTTGAACCTTATAATTAAGGTAACACAGCCTTTTAAGTCTAAATTAGCCTAACAACATAGCTAATAAGTTTAAATGAGCATTTAGTAAAATGTTTTACCACATGACTACTCTGTAGTAGACTATTTATGATTATTTGGTATTTTAATTTTGCATTTCCATTACCACTACTCATGAAAAATAGTTTAAATCATACCTTAGAATGAGATATTTCCAGACTAAACATCTTATCCAGCACATTTTGCGGTGGCCAGTAATGGCTGTTGTGATTGGTCAGTTACGGTAATCAGCTGCTGAAATAAATATCATGTTTACCGGTACCGGTGTTAGAGCCATTTCTTCAAATGTTTAAAATATTTAATCTGGGAAAAGTGAAATCAAAGAACTTATTATTTTTGAATATTTATATTTTAACTGATTGATCATCGCTGGCTCCATGAAGTAGCCAGTGATGATCTATTTATAGACGTTCAGCTGGAGGCTGATCAGTGTTTTGGGAGCAGTGGTGTGGTTTCTGACCTCACCTCACGTCATGTTTTGTTATTTTTATTTTGAAAATAAATAAACTACGAAAGGAACAAGAGCGTGATGTTATCATTCCAGTGTGTGTCAGGAAGAGAAGCCCCGTTAAAGCGGTTAAGTTTTAAAACAGCCGCCACAACCAGTACATGGATTATTTTCGGAAAATCAGAGGAATACTATGACAATACTCAGGAAAACAGGTAATTTGCTAAACAAATAAATTGATGGAACAACATCAGGGTCAGTGGAGGGAATTCCAAAACTCCGTATCAAGGAATGTGCAGCACATAGACAGACCCACATTGACTCAGGTACAGGATAATTACTGAAAACATGTAATGGGTGAGATTCTTAAAAAAAAAAAAAAAANAAAAAAAAAAAAACTCACCATAATTACACAGTTAAATAAGCTAAAACATGCTAAATAAGCACCGTGATAATTAAAGCTCATTTGTAAAGCTTTCCTTCATCAATGCATTTCAGACAAGGAAGAGGAGTCCGGAAAACTTAATGTTAGCTAATGTCAGTTAGCTGTGTCTAAATTTGGAGGTCAAAATTGGCTTATAGTTGAGGATGTCTCCCACCTGGGCCTCTTTTTAATTGGTTTATAGGCGACACATTTTTAAAATTTGAGAATGTAATAATCACAACAATAATAAATTAAAATTAAAATATTTAAAAAAAAATAACTATTGGTCATTTTCATATAGCTAATTTTTTGTCAAAGCCACAGGGAGCCACTGGAGCCAACGCCAATTTAAAACACATGTTGTCTTTCCATAGACAGGCGTTTATGTACCTGAAGGGCGCGGATTGGGAGTTAAACATTAGCTTTACCGTGAAGCATGGAGACACTGTGTACACTGTTTTTGCTTCTACCGATAGTTTACGGCACTTTGAATGTGGTGATATCAGACACAAAAGGTTCAGAGGTCCACATCAGGAGGACAGGAGGCAGGCAGAAGAGGAAAGTGCTGAGGATGGAGGAGGGCATGGTGGCAGGTTTGCTGTAGGCTGAGGAAGGAGGAGGTGGAGATGTGTCAGCATCAGGAGGGAGATCAGGTAAGGAGAATGGAGAGGAGTCAGAAAGAAGCCTAGTGAGAGGAGCAGGACTGATGAACCGAGTTCACCTATGAAGAAAGGTAAGAAGAGAAGAGAGCAGAGACTCCTGAAGTCTGTCAGACAGGAGGGGAAGGTGAAAAGACAGCAGAGCAGCCAGAGAGCTCACAGAGCTTTTCACAGGAAGAAACTATTTCTAGTGGAAAGGTGAAAGGTCAGACAGGAGGAGAGGAGGAGGAGGAGGAGAGGATAGATGAGTGTGAAGAGGAGCTGTTAGAGCCAGAAATGTCAGGGTCTGAGTCTGATGGAGAAGAGTAGAGAGGAGGAGAACTTTACTCAGACAAAGGGCTGAGCCAGGTCCTGAAGGAGACTAAAAACAAGAAAAAAGTTTCTCTTTTCTCATTTTCCTGATCTGAATAAATTCCTGAAATCTGTAAATCGAGCAAACAGGTCTGACAGTAAGATTCTAATGGCCAGAGACAGATACAGACTAAAGAAATGGACCACATCTGTGAGGAAAGACTTAGAATCGGATAAAGTCTAAACATGATCAGAACTCACTTTTCTTCTCGGCTTCTGAGCTGCTGGTTTCCTGTTTTCTGTCTTTTTCTTTTCTTTAATTATGGATCTTTTACATGTAGTTTCTCTTAACATTAACGGGGCTCAAGATGCAGCAAAGTGAAGCGTTATGTCTGAATATCTTAAACAGAAAAGGCGTCAGTGTGTTATTTCTAAGTGACAGCAGTAATGAGGGACTGGGGGTTCTGATCTCAGTCATGGCTCTAATCTCAGTGCAGGGGCAGCCATACTCTTCTCTCCAGGCCTCGGATTAAATATTACATCTACAAAGGAATTACATAAAGGAAGGTGTGTAGTATGAAGGGAAACATTCCGAGCATAAAGTTGATGTTTGGTAATGTTTATGCTTCAAACTCAGGCAGAAAGAGACCGGCTCTGTTCAGCCAATCAGCATCAAGCTGGACTCAGCTGACTCAGACACCATCTTAGTGTTAGGAGGGGACAGGAACTGTACCGTGGACCCCAGTCAGGACTGGAGCAGGGGCAATGAACCACACCTGGTCTCTGCAGGGGTGTTAGGGAACATAGTGAGGGTCAGAGAAACATACAGTTTATGCATCCACACAGTAAAGGTCTGACAGGTGCAGGTTAGGAGATGAGGGGCTAACACGAGCCAGGCTGGACAGATTCTACATCTCAGCTGCTCATAAACAGACTGATGAAGGCTGAGTTTTTTTCCAACTGGCTTCTCAGATTTTTCTGACTTCATCATATGGTTATGTTAGATTTTTTTTTTTCTGTCAACAAGAGCACATAGGTCTGCATATTGGCTTTTCAATGCAGGACTTCTGCAACCTTTTTCCTGATACCTTTTGCTCCAACTTCAGAGATTTTTGTCAGAGGTGGAGGCAGGTTAAACAGAGATTTGAGTCTTGGAGGGTTTGGTGGGATGTGGGGAAGGTGCAGATTAGGATTTTCTGCCAACCAGTTTTTTTCTGCTCTGTCCTCTGCAGAGTTGAGGAGAGCTCGAGTTGGTCTGGAAATATTAGTGAGCTAGGGGCAGACATGTTGGGGGGGAGTGGGAGTGTTGAGATGAAGCAGTAGATGTTGTAGCTCCGTAAAGATCTGGGGGTCAACCTGCAGGAAAAAGCTAAAGGAACTTTTATTACAACCATGTTCAAAATCCTGAGGGAGATGGACACACATCCAGTTCCTTTTTCTTTGGTTTAGAGGAGAAAGTGGCTGAAAAGAAAACTATGCATGGTTTAAAACTACCCAGCAGGAGAATAACTGCAGGCACTAGAGAAATGCGGTTTTATTCTGAACGGTTTAAAGCAGAACTATGTAACAGTGAACACAGTGACATCATGCTGTCAGAGCTTCCTCAGTTCTCTGACTCAGACAGGACGACATATGTATAAGGCATTGTCGCAGATGGCCGTAGTTCTACAAGGCCTTTTGGGACTTCATTGGTGAAAATCTGGATGAGATCCTGTGTGAATGCATCAGGACTGGAAAAATGCTGCTGAGTAGCAGGAGGGGCATTCTTACCCTGCTATCTAAAAAAGGAGACTTAACCACTCTTAAGAGCTGGAGGCCAGTCGCCTGACTGACTGTGGACTATAAACTGGTGGCTAAGGTGATGGCAAACTGTCCAGAGCGCTGTCTAGCTTCCACAGCGGTCAGTTGTATTGTATTCCCGGCCGCTCAATTTCTGATCATTTGTTTCTCACGAGATGTTTTAGAGGTAGGCAAGTCAGGAACACTACGATTTGGACTAATCAGAATCAGAAGCAGATTTCTTTTATTCGCCAAGTACAAGTGCAAAGGAATTTCTCTTGGTGCGTGGTGTCAGAAAGAATATTAATATAAGTATAAACAATATGTACAGGTAAAAAACTGCAATATGTACAGATCAAAATACAAAGGCATAAATAAATGTGCAAACAAGCAAACAATACTGCACCAACAGTGGATAAGTAAACAGTGGTAAAAAGTAATGTACACAGAGAATATTGCAGCAGTTTGGGTATGTAAACATAACCAGTGAGATTGTAGGTAAAGAAATACAGCGTGGGTGAGAAATAACTATGTGAATAATGACATTTATGTGAGCAGTAATGTAATGATGACACAGATTTGATGCAGCTAAATGAGAGCAGAGTCCAGTGAGGTTGAGTGGGAAGAGTCTGAGATTATGAGAGTTTATAAAGGTTATGGCCTGGGGGGAAGAAGCTGTGTCAGAGCTTTCAACCTCTGATTTCTCAGAGAGGGGAGATGCTGAAAGACTGTGTGTCCAGGGTGGAAGGGGTCAGCCATGATCTTCCTTGCTCTCTTGTTTTTTGACCTGGCAGAGTGCAGGTTGGTAATGGAGGGTAGCGGACAGCCAATGATCTGCTCTGCATACCGCACAATCCGTTGAAGTCCATGCTTGGATTGTGATGTTGCAGAGCCGAACCAGAGATGGACGATGTTATGACTGATTCTATGATGGCTGTGTAGAACCTGAGCAGCACAGTCTGTGACAGCCTGAACTTCTCTAGACCAATCTCTAGACCAAGAGAAAACCTTCAGTAGAGTGGGCCATGAATATCTTTTTAAAGTGTTCACTGTTTTTGGTTTTGGGGAAAAACTGTATTAACATATTTAAAATGCTGTATAATGATGTCTCATGTTTGTTAAAGGTGGGTGGGGGTCTGAGTCGGCCAGTCCAAGTAAAACGAGGGATCCACCAGGGCTGCCCTCTGTCAGGACATCTCTACAGTCTAGTGATAGAGCCCATGCTGTGTCTCCTGAGAAAGAAGCTGCAGGGTCACCTGGAGCTGTTCAAACCTGTTTTTCTGTCTGCTTAGGCAGATGATTTAAACATCTTTATCAGGAAGATGTCAGGGCCAAAGAATTCTGTCTCCAGGTCTATCAGAAAGCTTCCTCTGCCAGGGTGAATTGGGGAAAAGCAAGGCCTTGCAGTATGGCAGTTGGACTGAGGTCTGTCCTCCACCATTACTAGGTGGTCTACAGTGAAAGTACAGGGGGCTGAAAGTGCTGGGGGTTTATTTAGGCTCTGACACCTGGGTCACAAAGAACTGGGAAGGTGTAGTACAGCTGATGGAGAACAAGCTAACAAAGTGGAAGTGGCTGCTACATCAGGTGTCATACAGAGGCAGAGTCCTCATTGCTAACCTGGTGACCTCCTCCCTGTGGCATCGCCTGGCTGTTTTAACCCCCCTGCTGGTCTGCCTGCTTGCTCAGGCTAAGTTGGCGGAGGAACGAGCTGAAGCTGCTCCAGTGAGGGTGGTGGCGTGTTCAGAGGGTTGGTGTCTGCTGGCCTAAAGATGAAGTTTGTGTGTGAGTTCAGGAACGATGTGGAGGATTTTTAAAGGTTTGGGGTTTAAACAGAACACTGAGGATGTTTTGGAGCTGTGTGGTGTGTAGCTTATTTCTGTGTGGGAGGATAAAATGATGTGATGTGTTTATTTTAGAATGTAATTAATTAGAATGTCTCTCTTCACCCCCCCCCCCCCCCCNCCCCCCCCCCTCTGGAGGCGTGTTGCCGGGCAGGGCAGAGCTGCTGATTGATCCTGAGATGGACCAGGAGTTGGACAAACTGTGAGAACACACAAACAGGTGTTAGAATACCGGTTGTAGCAGATTCGTAACGTAACATACATCAACTGTATATGTTTCACGTCACATCAAGTATCTGGAGAGAAAAAGCAGAAAAATGCTTTTGTCATCTATCATCTTGTTTCTTGTTTCTTTGTTTTGCAGCATTGCTCAGATCTCCGTCAGTCCGGGCAGCAACAGCAGTGGCAGTGCGGTGGGGGGGCTGAGGGAAACACAGAGGAGGGCCTCCCCCAGGAGAAACATCCACCACAGGAGGAAGATGGAGATGGAGAGCGATGGCTCCACAGAGGAAACTGACTCCTCTGAGAATTGACCTCTGACCTCACCTCTCTTAAAAGTAATTCTGAATAACAAACTGTCATTTATGTTGCTAAACTGTTATATCACTGTAAGGAGGAGTAGAACTCCCAGCCTTTTATTTCTGTGTAAAGATTGTAAAGTTTAAAGATGAAGCTGTACAGATGATTTCTGACTCCGGCTGTCACTTATGGTTGGAGTAATTTGAGTAAAACACAAAAGCAGGACGGAATGCGTCATTCTTCCTTTACTATGAAGCACCAACTTTAGGTGAGTTTGGCCAAAATAATAAACACAAAGCACTACGGTGTATTAAATTACCCTTTTCTACCAAAATATAATAATAATGATACTGGGAACAACCAGAAATGGCTTCTCATTCCTACAGCTTCATGACGGCTGTTTACGCATATTTTACACGCTCAAAGTTTACCAAAAAAGGTTTCTACAGCTTACTAATTCACTTTGGTCCAGAGCGAGATGTTTTCACTACCACACACCAACACAGAATGCTGACCAAGCTGTGGGATGAGGGCCAGGAAGGAGCCAGAGTCCAGGCAGACCAGCTCTGGTCTCCACTAATCCAGACACACCTGCTCATTCAACCAATCCTGTCGCACACGTGGGAAAAGTCAAAGAAAACTCAGAATTTAGCTCAGAATTCCTACTGTGAGAGTTGACGAAGTTCAACATGTAAACGCTCATTTCGGTGTTTATAAGTGAACATGTTCTTTAGTCAGCATACAGACATGCTAACACACAGCATACACACATACAGTAACACACAGCTAAAACTAATATTGCACTAATAGCTGCTGTGTTAGCAACGTGTTTTTTTAACAAAACTTTATCAGTACCTGCTGTGGTCTCAAACACAAACTGGCTGCAACATTACATCATAAGTGATGTAATTATGAGTTACAGTTTCCCAGGTCCCACTGACACAACATCAGTCTCACACAACGAGGGACAGTGTGGGTGCAGTCAGTCCAGTGCAGGTTGGAGAAGACATCTTAGTAGTGTCCCAGGGTTGTCTCAGGTAGCGGGGTTGGCTGTCTTCTTCATCTGGAGTTAACGAGATTCACCTGAACTGACCTGGTACTTTAGCTGACTTGCTATGAAAGTGGCGAAGTTCTTGCAAGAAGTTCCGGGGAAAGGAGAGACGCAGAGGGGGACAGAGATGGGAGGTGACACGGTTAGCGAACAAGGAAATATGAAGGGACACGACAGAGATGAAAGACGGGGTGAAGAGGTCGCATGACCCTCAAGAGCTGGACCGAGAAGAGGGGAGAAGAGAAGAGAGAGAGAGAGAGGAAGAGGGTACAACCATTTAAATACCGTGGGTAGGTGGAAGTGGTAGGGAGTTCCAGTTGCAGGGCATTCTGGGAATTTGAATTATCGTGCTTGTTCTAAATATCCTAAATATCCTGTCTAATAATTTGAGTATGTTTTTCCTCCAACATCAATTTCTTTGTGTTATATCATGATATCCACTTATAGCAGCATTCAATAAGGATTTAGTGTTTCCTTCAAGATTAATTCTGATTAGTTCTACACTCTTTCCTTAGACATGCACAAACTAGTTACTAAGCATTACTACAATTACATTACTACAATTCTAACATTTTCAACTATCAAACTAAGGTATTAAATTAATCAGATGTCCAGACTGATCAGATATCAGCAGTTAGCACATTAACAAATAGACCATGATTCTTTGTGCAAACATTGGGCTGTCTTTATTGTCTTTATTATATATGGGTTCCCGTTAGCTCCCGTTTCAGTGGTCACTAATCTTCCTGGGGACCATAATTTTAAAATACAAAACTTCATAAGCTAAAATAGAATTAAAACATTCAAAAGAAGAAATCTGACAGTAGCATAATAATAAAATAAGAATAAAAAATGAATATCCATAAAATCATCACTGGATGCAAGATTTCCTGTTACACCATTGATCATGAACAGCCAACCAAACAGTATAAATCATATCAGCTAAGCGTGACCTACAAACAGCAATAAAGCATCTATCAATCACATTTGCATTTTAAATGACTTCTTGTTTCCTAAAAATATAAATACTTGTTTGTTGTTTAAGGTATTCTNTTTGCATTTTAAATGACTTCTTGTTTCCTAAAAATATAAATACTTGTTTGTTGTTTAAGGTATTCTGGTAGTCCATTCCACACACCACACAGGACTTATAAATGAGTGAATTAAAAATTTAGTTTTAAACCGAAGCAATAAATAGTTTTCACCATATGAGGAGTCTGATAAGAATGTATTTGATATGAGTATTCTAACTAATCATGTNAATAGTTTTCACCATATGAGGAGTCTGATAAGAATGTATTTGATATGAGTATTCTAACTAATCATGTAAAAATTTAGAAATGCCCACGAATAGTGCTTTCCACCTAACAAACTAAACTGTAGTCTAGTTTTAACTAAAAGCCAACAGATATGCATAACAGATTATCCTTTTAACTAAAAGGATAATCTGCAGGATGCATATTAATAATGTTAGTTCGGTAAGAGCATCTTAGGACCAGTCTAACTGCTTTATTTTGCACTATGTGTAATTTATTGAGATCTCTTTGATTTGCGGCAGACCAAATAATTGGTCAATACTGGAGATGAGATCACACCAATGAATAAATTACTTTTTCCTTGATAGCCAAAATAACAAAATTCAAACATTTCCTACTGATAGCAATTCCTCTTCCCATTGTTTTGATAATGCTGTCGATGTGCTGTGACAGGACAAGTGTTGATCAAGCGTGACTCCCAATAACTTGAATTGATTCACTTGATCTATTTTAACATTATTGTGATAATGGTAAAATATGTGATTTTTATATTATTAAAATATGTGAATTTTGTAATGTGATTTTTCTGTAGATCACACCTTGGTGTTAAAGGTCTTCTGTCCATCGTCTTTTCAGAGTTCTTCCTGTCCAAAAGGAATTGTCTCTAGGTGTGTGTGTGTGTGCGCGTGCGTGTGTGTGTGTACATGTTTGGATAGAGAGTAAATGTCTGTCTTTTAGCATGATGAATTCTGCTGAATTATCTAAAAAGAGTAACTTGCAGCAGGATTTTAGCCAATAAGACAACAGCCCCCTGCAGTCCGAAGGGGTGCTGTTCTTGGCCACTGCAGGCTCAATTAGCATGAGACAGTCAAAGATCTTGGGGAATTAAAGGATTAATTCCACATGCTGCGGCTACACTACATTAGCGTGATTTGATCAGGTCTGTGTGTCTGCTTTCATATCTGCTGTCAGGTAAGTTTGTTTCCGTTCACTTCCGTTCACACATAGTTGAGTTCTTTAGTTAACCTTTTATGCACCCACAGCTTTTCTTAACTATTCTACCTTTTTTTCCTCCAAATTCCTCTTGCTTCCTTTTGCCATCAACTTAGTCTTTTACATCCCAACAGAAATGCACCTATCAAGGTTTTTATGCAAGAAATCCCAAAAATGCTGATGAATTGAAGCAGTTAAAATTCCTCCTCACTTTTCTGTAAGTCTGATCGTGCTACAGGAAACCTTTGGTGAAGGTTTTTGCTGCTAAAGGAGCTTTTACAAGATTCAAATACTTCACCTCTATATACTAACCTATAAATGATGAAACAGTTGCAGAAGAAAGTCAAGCTTTGGGAGGCAAAATCATCAGAAGAATAAAGATCCTTATTGCTGTTGATAAAGACCTAAGTTAGTTTGAAAAAGTAACTGAGCTTACACGTGATTACAACAGGTTTATACATGGTTTCAGAGGAGGCTTGAATCCCATAGACCAATTGCAATAATATCTGAACAGAAACGTCCATCTCCCGATTTTCTCGTTGTCTTACTGGTTGTCATGGTGCCGTTTGTTTTTGAACTATGTTCTACTTTGTGATATTGATTATGCCCTTATTAAAAATGGTAGCATGAGCAGTTTGTTGACATAAGCAGCAGTTTGTTAACATACGCAGGTCAATATCTGTTTATCATACTCTTAATTCTGAACAAAGTGACCTGTCACCAACACTCTGATTCATACACAGGTCATTATGAGACAGAGAGTATCATTATTCATAAAATACAGTATGTGACTTTGGTATAGAATTCCACTATATATTCCCCCCTTACTTAGGGTCGAAGTCCCATGTAAATAAACAATCAACATGTGTGAGAAGTGTGGGGATTGGGGAACTTCAGCTTGTCAGGGACTTGACCAGGTGAGGTTACTTCAGCACCTTGCCAGGTTTGTGTAGTTGCATTATTTCAATGTAGATAACAACAAATAAAACGTACATTAGTGTTACAGCAAGACAGTGATTATGCATTATAACAACTGAGCTCATAATGTCCTTGAAAGATCACTTGAAAATCCTGTTCTCCCCTTTTATTACTTTGACAACTAAATTGAAAATGTATATCAAGGAGCAAACCAAGGCAACAAGGCCCTGGCTGGAAGTTATAAAACCCAAACCTCGTTGATACACACAGTCACTTCCAACCTGCCAAAAACTCTCCCCTTTTTGGCTGAGGAAAGCAAAAAGACACAGAAGGGATAAACCTCAAGTAACAGTGACATCAGGGAATCTGTAGGGATATCAGACATTTCAGGAAAACGGAGCACTGGGAATAACACTAGGAGATGGATCAGTGTCAGCAAGGGGAACATGAACAACACTGGGGAAACAACTTCAGCAGTACATTTATAACATCAGAAGGACACCAATAAGCATGTTCATTACACACAAGATACACATGATCAGGTAACCTATAAGAGGAAATGAAATTTCATGGATAACATGATAGGTGGGGGAAGCTGTTTAGATACTGGCTTTGGAAAAATTTGGAGCGGCTAAATTAAACATGCAATACGGATTAAGGGATAATTGAGGGGAGTCCCAGATATGAGCTTTAAGATATAAAGCATGTGGGGATATGATGAGGATCTAGTTCTAGTTATAGTTCAGCATAAGGCACAACAGGGAGGACAGCATCAGAGCAGTTGGACTGTAAGATGTGAATATCAATCATTTCAAAAACGAGTTTGCTGAACCTTTTTGTCATAAAAAGTTACTAAATAGAGGGTGTGAAACTCGTCTTTGGAGGCAGTAGGCCATGCTAGAAATGAGAAAACGAAGCCAGATTCAAAAGTTTCAACAGAAATGATGTCATAGATGGGGTAATTTAAGAATTAAGTTACAGCTCAAACAAAGACATCTTCAGTGTAATGAAGCAGTGTGCTTTTCTCATTTAAATTTAATTTCTGGTAGGAAATGATTTTACTGCTAAGACTTTCTTTGTTTCTAAAGGAAGAGGCTCATTAGGCAGGGCAATGGTGGTATGGCACAACAATTCTATACCTCTAGGTTCCAGGTGTGTGACAAAAAACAAGTTTTGTCTCACAGCTTCAACATGTGGTTCACTAAACAATTTCTCATCTTCAGACAGAGAAATATCATGAATGTTATCTTAGTAGTTAACAACACAAGTTTTCCCAATGCATTACACTTTTATGACTAGGTGAGTATTTGTGAGATGCAGATGTGTGAACAGCAAAATTCACTGGAGTTGTCTCGGTGTGGCATCAGCAGGTAAGAGATGACGGTTTGTGGTTGACTCATCACTGCAAAACCAGTCTCTCTTGGTATGTGCAGTCGTCTCTCTGCTCTGAGGACTGCTTCCTGCATGAAACGCTCAAGAAATTCCAGAATCTTCAGAAGAGATTGAGTCTGCAATACTGTCAGTTATTGTGCTATTATCAGAGTTATCAGAGAACACAAAAATGTCTGTGATTGGTTTACCAATCAGAGATTTTCCTTTAAAGGACCTCTTGTCCTAGTGTGCTGTGACCTATTGCCTGTTCAGACTTATCTTCATACATGGTACTCATAAACTTTGTGGCCATATACAGTTTACCATGCAGTCCTGTAATTCTTGATAGCGGTATCCACGATAGTCATTTCTCATTCACACTTGCATGCAGTTAGTTTTTCCTCCTGACTTAATGCCTCCGTGCTATATCCAATTTTTAGTTCTTTTGTGGAGAGCCTTTAATATTAACCTTACCAGCTTATGGGACAGGAATTCAGAACAATATTTCTACACAGAATTTTACTAATAATAAGCAAAAATGCTTATAAAACCTTTTGTGTAGCCACCTTCTGTGCAGAAAAAAAAGCTCTGAAGTCCACCCGCAGCCGTCTGGCTCTTGTCCAATCCTGTTTGTGACACCAATTTAATGTGGAAGAAAGTCAAGCTTTGGGAGGCAAAATCATCTGAGGAATAAAGATCTTTATTGTTGTTAATAAAGACCTGAGTTAGTTTGCAAAGTAACTGAGCTCACACATGATTACAACAGGTTTATACATGTTGGAGGAGGCTTGAATCCCATAGACCAATTACAACTATTTCTGAACAGAAACGTCCATCTCCTGATTTTCTCATCATTATCTTATTGGTTGTCATGGTGCCGTTTGTTTTCGAACTATGTCCTACTTCCTGATATTGATTATGCCCTTATTAAATGCCCTTATTAAAAATGGTAGCATGAGCAATTTGTTGACATAAGCAGCAGTTTGACATAAGCAGGTCATTATCTGGTCATCATACTCTTATTCTGAACAAGGTGACCTGTCACCAACACTCTGATTCATACACAGGTCATTATGAGACATAGAGTATCATTATTCATAAAATATATGGCATTGGTATAGATTTCCACTACATGAACATATATATTTCTGACATTACTATAAATTTCCACCACAGAATAATATAACACTGAAAGCTATAATAGTTTGAGATTAGCACAGGCAGAACGTGTCTGTTTATCCTTAAAAGTAAAAAATACACATATCATAAAGAAATTACCAGAGGTTCTAGATAATGGTCATACAGAACCACACAACCACACACGTATGAAAACAAAACTTGTTGCATAATGAGGCAGCAGGAGAAAGCAGTTCTAAACATTATTTATTGACAAGAATAAGATTAATCATCTTCACCAGCCTGTGTTCCTTATTTTCATTTTACTACATCAAAATCATGCAGTCATACACCCAAAAGCATACAATAATGCAAAATCATACATATAGCATCTATACAGGACAGATCTATATTCATGAGCTACAAAGAAAGGATTTCATCACAGAATTACAACAGATAGAAAGGACACTTTCTGGTGCATCACAGCAACTTCCTGTGCTGCTGTGGGACGTCTGCCATGGAAAAGAGCTCGTAATGAATAAAACCAGTGAAGTAATGACTTAAAGGACTATTCCTGTGTTTGGAATATTTTAGCCCGTTTAGTTCCAAAGTGTAAACCATAGCTTTTTATTTTTTATATGTTTCTTACTGCCCATCTTGCTACTGATTTGCAAGAAAACATTTCAGAATTCTACAAATAAGATCTGGTTGGGAAAATAGTCAACAGTCATTTTAAGTATACAGTGGGGTCCAAAAGTCTGAGACCACTGTGAAAATGCTTCTATTTTGCATCTTTTTGAATTTAATACATTTTTCATTCCAAATGATAATATAATCTTAATTACAGTGAGAAGTTGAATCTTTGAAAAATGTCCATGAATGTCAAGAATATCTTAGTATTTGGTACAAAGGTCAGAATATCTTAGTATTTGGTAGGAATGTCAGAATATCTTAGTATTTGGTAGGAATGTAAGAATATCTTAGTATTTGGTACGAATGTCAGAATATCTTAGTATTTGGTACGAATGTCAGAATATCTTATCTATATTTGGTACCTTTAGCTTTAATGACAGCATCATGGACTCCACACGTCTGTAAAAACCTGATGAGCCAAGTTATCCAGCATGATGTGACGATGTTCCAAAGAGCTTCTAGTGATGTCAGACCTTCTGATTATTTCCACATTTACATGGAAAACAGCATGGATTTTACATGTGGTCTCAGACTTCTGGACCCCACTTAAATAACAATGATAGGTGCTATTGTTAGATTTAGGCTCCACGCTTTGCATAGACATTCAGTTCTATAACTATTTTCATGTTACAGACACTGAAAAAATTGAGTGAAATTTTACACAACCATAACATTTTCTCTAAAACAGCAGTGAACTCACTGGACACAAAACTCCTAAATTATAATCCTGATCTTGCTCAAAGTGTAGAATACATTTAGTTAACCTGCTTTCTCATTCAGCAGTCTTTTCAAAAGCTTTTCTCCAAGGCCAAACAAGTGGAGACTAAATCTGCTATATATTTTCTTTGGATCCCACATATGGGAAAAATATGTAAAAACACCCAAATAACATTTGAATGCCTCATTATTTCAGTCAAGACAAAACTAATTTCCCATTGACAGATTGGTTTGATTGAAGACCAACAAACATTTTTTAATCTTCGTTAAAATGACAGATCAGTTGAGGTGGTTTGGGCACCTAGTAAGGACTAGGTGCCCAAACCACCCTGGTCATCTCTGTAAGGAGGTCTTCCAGGCATGTCCAACTGGGAAGAAGCCCCAGGGAAGCCCCAGGACACACTGGAGGGATTATATCTCCGTCCTGGCTGATCTAGGAGTCCCCCAGGAGGAGTTAAAGGGCCTGGCCAGGGACAGGGAAGTGTGGGCCGGGCTGCTTAGTCTGCTGCCACTGCAACCCGGACCCGGATAAGTGGAGGGTAATGGATGGATGGATGGATAATGGATGGATGGATGGATGGATGGATGGATNCCGGATAAGTGGAGGGTAATGGATGGATGGATGGATAATGGATGGATGGATGGATGGATGGATGGATTAAAATGACATTAAGATTCATGTGGAAAAGGTTTTCTTGTGTGTTTTTTTGGTACCAAAACTCTCAGCCCTGCTCCTGGAATCATTTGATGAAGAGTTGGTGCCTCCCTGGTCTTGATTGGCTAAATGCAGGTGAATGATCAAATGTTGATCTGATCTAATCAGCGACAGATGGAAACTCGGTCCAGCAGCAGGATTGAGACCTGAGGACAGTAGATACCCGTGTTTTTCCAAGTAATGACAGAAAACTCAAAGAATCTGTTCCAGCTTTTCACAAAGGCTACATTTGCACTACAGCTCTGAATGCCTGCTACTCATTTCTGCCTGTGTCTCATGTTTTTAACCTGATGTCTTCTTTAAGTGGCAAATATCTGATTCATGTGTTTACACAAGTTTGACCTGAAACACTCTGGAAGCAGAAATGCATGCACACACACTTATTTCCACTATGGATGTAAACAAAACACTACAGTGGATCTGAGGGCTGTACCAAGAAGCATGTTCAACAGCACGCCAAAGTTTCTTTGCCTTAGCTGCTCCATAAAGCCTAAAACTCCAGTCAGAGATAACGGGTACCATGACGGTGGTTATCAACCATCTTTGTCAACCCAGGTTTTCCTCATCAAGCTCTGTACACGTTCCCATAAAAGGGAGGTCAGCCATCATTTATCCCTACTACTACACAAAATGGACCAATCGTAAGCTGTTTATTTCAGTCAGGAGGAGCAACCTTATCATGCAGCACTATGAAGATTTCAAACACATCGTAACTGCTAAAAGCAACACCATTGCTGCAAATAAGGCTAGGGAGGAATGCTAGCAGAAAACTGCTGGTAGTGTAAATGTGTAAGTTAATGTAATTTACCACTCAGTGCATCCCAATACCCACCATTTATTTCTAACATGATGCCGCACATTCTACAGCTCTGACACTTTAAACTTCATGCAGCAGATTTAAATATTATACTAAGAACTGCATTTAGGTCTGACACTGTCTCATGTAGGATACATAACAATCACTAGTTTTTGACCAAATCAAAGTGAAATTAATTTTATTAGTTTGTCGACTAATCAATTTTTGATTGGCATTCTATTAGCTGTGTACTGTATACTATTAATGTTAAGTCATACTGATTCATAATATAGTATACTATTAATATAAAGTCATACTTACTCATAATATAGTATACCATTAATGTAAACATCATACTGATTCATAATATAGTATACTATTAATGTAAAGTCATACTGATTCATAAAAGAGTATACTATTAATGTAAACATCATTTACATGGATTCATAATATACTATACATAATACTATTAATGTAAACGTCATACTGATTCATAATATAGTATACTACAGTGGTGGGCCATCAGGGCCTTCTCTGCTGGCCTAGAGACTGTCAGAATCATCAAATTATGTTTTAATAATTTAATATATGTTTTAATTAATGCTGTATATATTTTACAAAGTTCGTTTCCATCAGTTTTGTTATTAACGTCATTTCATTGCTACTCTCTCCCTCAGTTTCGCTGCTTGCAGCACAGCTCATATAAATTAGAGCTTTTATCCAATCAGATTTTCCACCTGTGCTGTCTCCGGGTAAAAAAAAATCTAGCCTGAGGCCTTCAGAATCTCCAGTGAATCCCCTCTGCTATTCAAGCAAATGGGATGAGTTGATTGTCATATTCTTTAACCAATCAGATTTCGACTTTGCCATGTTGGGCGTGTTCTTTTACACATCAGGGCCTTCTAGCTGGCCTTGGCCTACATCATCAGAGTACAGCATCATGCTACACAGCTAAACACCCTGCCAGAAATTCATCAGAAGAAGAAGAAGAAGAGAGCCTGTTAGCTAACTCAATTAAACCTAGCTAGCACATAACGGAGCATTAATGTTTATTTAAACTTTCCTTCTTGATGTTCAGATTTTTAGATGCTTTAGATTTTTACTTAGCGCTGTTGTTTTTAACGCACAATGGCTGAAGGAGGAGAAGAAATGGATTAACTGACAATTGATTAACTGACTTTTTTTCACATTTTGGAACTGAAATACACCGATAATGTACAGCCGTGTGGTTAAACTCTTTATGAAGACAGAAAGAGGACGGACTTTGTCTTCAGATGATGAGCAGCTTTGGTAAGTCTGATGGATTTTTATGTAGCTGGAATCTGTGGAGAAGCCTGTTGAATCTGATTGTGTTATTTGTGTTTTACAGCATTTTTGCTTACTTGCTGGTCGTATGAGTAAATGTGATGGTTGTTGTGAGTTTGTTCTTGTTTCTTTGGTAATGACACTGATTTAGGCTATGCCATGTTTATATGTGATGCAGCATCCTGTCATAATGCGTAATAATGCTACATCCTATTCATGTCTCTGCAGTTAGTGTGTTGTAACTGTCATAGGTGTTGATCCTTGTGTTAAATCACTTTATTCCACTGGATAAAGGTTACTGTCACTGTGAATATGGGCTGGTTACATCTAATAATAGCAGCATATAGTCCTAGTGTCACGCTGAGGTTATTAGAAGGTGGTTGTGGGAAGTTAGCACTGAAGGCCTAGATATAAAATACATGGCCCGCCACTGGTATACTATTAATGTAAATGTTATACTGATTCATAATATAGTGAAGTATTAATGTATGTTAATTTTATAGAAGGCTTCTTTTATAGCGAGTGAGTGCAAATGGCCAGGAACATCAGAAACATATTCAGTGGTTCAGTGAGAGAACAACAACCTTGCAGATAGCGTGGCATACAGTGTTCTTACCCAGATGTTCTGCATCACCAACTGAATGCAAGTAAGTTCCCGTGGCAAAAAAAAAAACGCAACATGATGCATACAGTTTGGCTACTGTAAATGCACAGCTCCATTCTGTGGCATTCCTAACATATGGCTCGACAAGTTTGCATAACTTATTAACCTCAGCTGAGAATCTGTAGCGTTCATAGAGAACATCGTCATAAAAAGCCAGCGGATCTATTCTGTCTCTAAACTCTCTCTGAAGTGAACCTCGCACAATTCTAGCACCCAAATCAATGGGATCTGCAAAGAATGGTGACGCCATTTCCAAAAGAGTTGAAAGGGTGGCGCTTTTTAGTCGATTTCAAGCCGAAACTCTGATCAAAAACTGGTCCCAACCAGGTTCTGTCTGCAGCATCAGTTGTCATGGTGATCCAGCCAGGTTAAAAGAAACACTGCAAACCCTGGCGTTAGGCTCAGCATGCCTCACTAACACACTAATCTGGCTTCATGGTACATCTGATCAATATGTTGTGTGTACGTTTGTCATCAAGGCTCTCCATCAGGATCCGCGGTTTGGTCATGTGATCAGGTTGTAGAAGTGGGAGGAGCCTGTTACCACACTAACACATCTGTTTGACATAAACACACATCAGTATGTCTGATATATATATATATATATATAGTTTGTCCACTTCTGCTGATGGAGAGTCATCATCATATTGATTATTTACATCTTTCATATGTACATAAAGTAGAAGAAAGTCGCATTTTATTACATAAGAGTGGGAATGGCAAGAAATTTCTGATCTGTGTATTTACATCACAGATATCTGATACATATCTGATTTATTTCCACATATTTATGTGGCCCAAAACAGATCTGAGAATATCTGATCTCATGAGCTTTTTAACCGTTAATATCTTCACAACACATATCTGATAAGCAACACATGTGAGCAAACAATCTAGTCAGGTCACTTGTAGTGGAAATGTTGCCAGAGACATAAATATTGGGAAAATCCATTCACGTGTCCCAACAGCAAATAGTCTTTTTAGTGTGTTTGTGATTAATGTAAGCCACAGAGAGTTATCTGGTGATGTAGCATGAATTATGGAGGTTAAACTGCTGACTCCAGCTGTGTTTAGGTGTCCTCACCTATTATCTGTGACCCTGCTATAAAAGACATCAGCTGCATCATCTGCTGCATGTTTCAAACTGCAGCCAGTCGCCGTTCACACGCTGATTTGTTGCCTGTGTGACACATCTGATTTTTTCTGAGCAGTGTGAACAAACTAAATCATACATGATTCTAGATCTGATTCATATCTGATCTCTGGCCATGCAACCGCTGTCAGATCTTTTTTTTTATGTCTCACTTATCTGCATGTCCCAGTGTCCTCATCATTCAGCAGCTCACAGAAATAAACATGGAGGACAGCAGTGACAACGGTCAGCGCAGAGATGACGAGGGTGCAAATTTGTTACAAAGAGAAGCTAAACCAGAGGGATTATATCATAATCAAGCAGTTTTCAAATTAATTGTGCCCGAAATTGCTGAGCAGGGTTCCATTTTCATAATTTGACCATTACACGAATTAGAGTTTTTGTTCATGAGTGCATTCAGATCAGGTTCTTCTTGTTAAATGTGTGCATGCATGGCCCTTTTTCAGGGCAAAGTTCACACTGGTGTTAAATTCAGGTCACTGAATAAAACGTCTGAATAAAAATCAGAATCAAGCATTAAGGTATATAATCTGAACGTAGCCTATGGTACAAGAACATGTATTAAATGAGATTATTGTATCTGAATTCTGTGATTGGAGCCGTCTGAAGTCAGTAGTTAACACCAAAGATCACTATCATAACTAAAAAGAGGCATGCCTTTCAGGCTTCATTTTTGTTGCATTGCCTGCTCAGATCTGATTTCATCTGATTCCTGTTCCATGACCTGACCACCGCTGAGATTTAAGTAGGAAACGCAAAAGAAGTCTGACCCGAAAGCAATGTAGAAAAGGACATCTGATCCACGTTCTCTTTCATGGCGTCTCACAGCCGTACGTCCAGGTTCTCAATCCAGGGGCCTCATTCATAACCATAAGTATGTACAAAACAGGCACGCCACTTCTTACACAAAACTAAGGACTTGTAAAAACAAACATTACAGGAGAATGTGTGCACGTTTTGGAGACCAGATGATGTGGAGACAGATGGTAAAATAACACAGACCCAACAAACTACAGTAAGATGAACTGGCTTTTTGTATATGTGTAAATCTATATGTAAATATTTGACTGTTTGTGGTAAAGTGCTTATTTAATAGCTGGGAGGCTGAGGTTCAAAGGTCTGTCTGCCTTTTTTTTTTTTAAGGTTAAATAATCTTGACACACCACGACAGACATGCCAGCGAACTCAAACGTGTTGCTGCTTTACCTCCACCAGGTGAACTGGAAGATCTCTGCAGCACTGCCAGGCTGTTTTTCTGTAAACAGCTGCTTTTATTTTGTGAATAAGTGCATTATAGGATACCTGCTGATTTGGCAACCTGCAATACTACTCACTGTCAGTAACAGCAGCAAATATGAATTTTTGAAATTTGTCATTATCGTTTAAATGATAAACAGCATTCAGGAGCGTTTGGTTTTAACATTGATTGGGATATGTTTACTTGGTGTATGTCTGTTTCTGACAGACACATTCAAACAGCTTAATACAAAGTATTTACTGTCTATTATTTAAATAATGTCTTCTCTTCTCTTCATTCTCTTCAGCATCTCTTCATTAAGCAGAGCTTAATGAAGAGATGCTGAAAGATGAACAAACTGTCCATGTTCATCTCAAAGAACAGATACAAATCCTGCAGTGAAGCTGCAGAAACCCTAAAAAGAATACAGCATATTTTGAGGGTCTGCCTTTCTGTCTGTCGCCTCTGGATTTAACTGGAGAATCTCAAACAGCAGGTTTATTCTTCAAACCACATTTGGAAGATAAAAGAATCAAGCAACAAAAACAGACATTAGGCACTAAATGTTCTTATCAACTCCAAATGTCTTTACAGCAGATAGTCAAGTTTCACGGTCCAAAAAAAAGAAGGTGACAGGGAGAAATCTGAACATATAGACTAGACATATTCCAAAATGCAATCCGTGTTCATTTGTGAAAAGTAAGAAGCAGGTTTGTCTGTTTGTTGCAGGGATGACAGGCTGAATCCATTCTGTATGGAGCTTATTAAAAGACAGTCCTGTTTTCATCAACTTGCCTCATATCATGTGACCATAAATACAACAACAATCCAGCTGCCACAAATTCAGCAAATGCAGATTTGAGAACATTTATGAAACTGATTAATCTATCGGTCATCTTTCTTGGTCAACTAAAAAATAGTGGAAGGTCTTTAACCCTCTGGAGTCTAAATTCATTTCTGAAGTTTTACTTTTCATTGATTTTAGATTTCTTAGACATAAAAAGCTGCACTGAGTGAAGAAAGTTTACAACTAAATCTGTAGGGGGAAAAAAGAATTATTAAACATTGTTGAAAAGAGATTTTTTTAAAAAGTTTCTTAAACATTTTACAAATTCTACCAAAAATAAAATAAAATAATACTTGACAAAAACAGCAAATGAAAATTTGAAAAGAGGTCATTCTATAAAAATTAATCTTCACCTGATTCTAAGCAAATTCTTTCTTCCACTCTTTACCTGTCAGGTATTTTTTTATTTAATCCCTCATTTTCGTTCTGTAAAAAACGTCTTGACAGAAGTGCAGTAAAGGACCTTTTTCCACTACAGGATTTTAAGCAGAACATGAATATAAATTAAATATAAATAAAATAAATATAATATATATTATATTAAATTGAATATAAAGTAAAAATACAAAAATGACTTTAGACATGCCACATGGTAAACATTTTGGTCAGTTCATTTTGGTTAATTCTTTATCATGAGGATGAATATATTGAATAAATTTATTAAAAATATACAAGTAACACTTAAATGCCATACATGAAGAGGTGTGTGTGTGTGTGTGCGCGCGCGTGTGTGTGTGTGCGTGTGTGTGTTACACTGTAAGCAAACATTACACTTACAGGATTTACTACTGCCCCCTGCTGGACACCATGCAGGAAAGGTGGACTTGTTTCTGAGTCTGAATCATGGGTCTATGCAGACAATGTTCTGTCTTGCGTGTATCTCACCTGTTTGGGGCCTCAGGTGAGGCTGAAGTCTGAATACGGACATGCACAAGTTTGGTATGAAGTCCATCATGGTAATAGACCCTCAGTGTGTTCAATGTATGCTGTGTGGATGGAGGAGAGGTGTTACTCTATGAAGATGTCTTCAGTGGGACACGAGTAGCCAATATGTTCTTTGTAATACTGCTGGAATGCCCTCCTGTTGGACAGGAGAGGAGAGAACTTCACAACAGGAAATGACTTCATAACAGACAGTAAACAGACCATGGATTCCGAAGCTCTTATCTGATCACTCCTCGATCCTCGCATGATCGAGGAGGTCCTCCATCTTTAAGGACGTTCCAATCTCTTATTTCTGCTCTGAGAATGGAGGAGCTTCATCAGGAGACATGAGTGAGGAAAGAAGTCTGTTACCTGACAGACACGCCCCCTTACTGGAAGTCTGTTTCTGATCGGTCAGATCTGCTACAGCTGATCTGACACACCGACACGCATCTTAATATGACCTCATCATGAGTTTCATCAAACATGTGAACAGAAAAATAACAGCAACATCTCAGGTGTAAAATGACTCTGATTATTAGGGGTCCAAGCACGAAGTGCTGGGAACCCTGTTGAAATTGCTCAGATTATTATTATTATTAGTATTATTGTTATTATTATTATCATTATTGGCTAAAAGTATCTGGGGAGCAGAAACCGTAAAAGCTAGAGCTACAAAACTTGGCACGTAGCTTCAAAAACTTCACAGCTACTCAGCTGTCAAAACCTATCTCCGTCTACAGTTTCAGCTCAATCATCACCAAAATTTGCATGTGGCATCTCCGGACCAAGCCGGACAAAAGTTATCACTTTGTTTTTTGATATTGTTTACTTTTTTGCTACAATTGACTGCCAAATTTGAGTGGGCGTGTTTTCCCTTATCTTACAATCTTTGGCATGTAACTACATCTACACAGTTTGAGCTACATACACCATTCAAACATTAATCTGTTGAGCCAGTGTTTTCTCACATGTGGTATAAGTCTTTTGGTATAATTCTACTTTAAAGTTTTTATGTTATATATTTTCAAAGTATTATGTTCTCACCCAATCACATAATTCGATCAAATCCTACACTGTAGACACAAACACACACACACACACACACACACATCTTCCTGTGTCTTCTTCATGGTGTAGTGATTATGCTGTTTGCCTGGTGACTAATACTTTGCAGGTTTGATTCCCGCCTGACACGTGTTGCAGTGTTAGAAGTTCTGTTTTCTGTTAGAATTTCTGTGCAGCCATGCATGTCATGGCTCCCTCCATGCAGGAATAAAGTTATTAATGCTTTTTTGGGATCCAAGCATGAAGGGATGGGAACCCTATTCTTATTGCTCAGATCACACTTCATTCTCTGCTAAAAGTNCAAGCATGAAGGGATGGGAACCCTATTCTTATTGCTCAGATCACACTTCATTCTCTGCTAAAAGTACCTTGGTGTCAGAAACCATGGCTCCCTCACCCACTGGAATAAAATTACTTTTTCATTTTTTTGATATTCTTTACCATTTGCTACAATTGTCTGCCAAAGTTGAGTGGGAGTGGCTTATTTGACACAAACTGTGATATCTCATGAATGATTGGGTCTATTTTCACTAGACTTGGCGAAAGCCTGCATACACGACTTGTGCAAAAATTGAACCATTCATCGAGTCTTGCATCCTCTACCCAGCCTGTTCTTTTCTCAGCTGCTCATCCACGGCATCAGAGATGTTTTTCGCTAGGATTCTGCTCAGGATTGGCAGAAAGGGTAATCCCGCGCCAGTTGTTACAGTTGGTTAATGCTTCCTTCTTTGGAATCTTGACAATGATGCCTTGGTTCCAGCCATCTGGTAACCCCCCACCCCACCCAAAATCAATGAAAGCATTGGTTTGGAGGATCTTGGCTGATGTTTCAGGGTCTGCCTTGAACATTTCTGCATTCAGCTTGTCTTGACTTTTCTGTTCTTGAGAGACTGGATGGCAGTAATGATTTTGTCTTTCTGTGGTGGAGTGGTGTTCACATCCAAGTCTGTCTCTGCTGCTTGTATGTCCGCTTTGCCTGTTGGTCTGTTTGAGACTCCTTTGAAGTGCTTGGCCCATCATGTTTCCTGCTCCTTCTCTGTAGTGAGTAGTCTGTGTTGCTTGTCTATGATAGGGGTGCTGTATGTTGCATGAGATTTATGACAGACTATCCTCGTGATCTTGAAGTCCTTCCCTTGTTCTCCTCTACTGGCTGCCTCTTCTGCTTGGCTGACAAGCCCGCTTATCTGCTCTTTTCATTCTTTGGACTGCTCTATTTGCTTCTATTTACTGCTGCTTGTACTTGTCCTGCAGTCAAGTCAGATTTGGCCTCCATGGGTTTCCTTGTGATTACCCTCCAGTCTTCAGTAGCTTGCCATGTGTCATGTCTTATTAATTCTTTCCTCTTCCTTGTTTTAATCAGGCATGCTTCACTACTCTTCACCTGTTCCCAATTCTTGCTAGCCACATTTGCAGCTGGCTCAGACTCATCTTCCATGTCTGCCAGGAGTTGGAACCTGTTTTTATTTTGCAAGACGAATGCCTTCTTGGTCTTGGGGTCCTGTAATTTTGCCACATTGAAGAACTGTCATCCTGATGTTTTGTGTTCTATTTTTCTGAGCTTCAGCTTCACAAAACCGATGACTAGATGGTGGTCACTGGCGATCACTGGCGATGTTCGCTCCCTTCCTCACTCTGTCGTCTTGCAGTGAGCGTCTCCAGGTGCTGTTCATTATCAGGTGTTCAATCTGGTTTCTGTCTCTGCCATTCATAAGTTAGTTTATGAATATCACGGTGGGGGAACAGAGTCCCTCCTGTGACCAGATCATTTGTGGTGCACCATTGTCATTCATTATTCCACAACCTTTTCCCATGGCTGTGTCATGTTCATGTTGTCATTTCCCACTTTAGCATTCAAACTTTCCATCACAATCTTCAGGTTGTGGCTCGGCACAGCTTCAAGGTTTCCACTGATACCAAATTTGTCTTTGTAGACCAAGTATAAACACCACCGTGCCCCTTTTTAGTAAGCCCTATATTTCCTGGAGCTTTTTAGGGACCTTTTGACTAGTGCAGTCAAAGTGATGCTCGTCTCGCTGGCCTGGATGTCAGGCAGCGAGTGTCCCCGTTTGTGGTGGACCACTGACTAACCAATAACATGCACTACTACTGCATTTAGTTTTGCTAGTCAACATCAGTAAAATTCAAATTACTGTGGGACAGGACATGGGAACTTCAGTCTTTACATTTTGGGGGTAAAAACTTTCCGACATAAATGTTTTGGCTATTAGATTTTGAAATAAATTCAAATAAATCAATAAATGAGTTGGTGCCCCCCCCCCCATATGAGGCCCTAGGCATAGCACGTATACTGTGTATAGGGAGGGGCGGTGCAAAGATCATCGAACCGTCATTTAATTTCTAAGTGAATTTCACTGCTCAGAAAGTTAAAACATGTTTATCATCAGCTGCAGCCGTTATGAGTGAACTTTTCCAAATGAGGTAATTTAGTAAACAATCACTGATTTTGTTGAAAAAATCAATAGATCAACAGATCATTATGATGATATAAGAAAAGGTGTTTTGTTGTTTTATGTTTCCTTTATCATTCAGAGCTGCACACATCCAGTCGTTTACATCAGATGATCAATCAGAAAAAATTAAACATCAATAATTAGAGTCATTTTACACCTGAGATGTTGCGGTTACTGATGAAACTTATGATGCGGATATGTTAATATGGATTGGATCAGCTGTAGCAGATCTGTCCAATCAGGAAACAGACTTCCAGTGTCAGGTAACAGCCAGACAAATCAGGTAGTCTGTCAGGTAACAGACTTCCTGTAGGAGCATTTCATGTCTCCCTGATGAAGCTCCTCCTCCTCAGAGAGAAATAAGAGCTTTGGAACGTCCTTAAAGATGGAGGACCTGATTGGTTTCNCCTCCTCCTCAGAGAGAAATAAGAGCTTTGGAACGTCCTTAAAGATGGAGGACCTGATTGGTTTCCAGATCAAGTAAGGAGCGATCAGAGCTACGGAATCCGTCTTGTCTGGTGGAACATCTATCTATCCAACAAGACTTTAAGAGTGGCTGCCACCAACAAGGATCAATTGAAACTAGTCTTTTTCGTGCCCCTTGGTTGAATGCAGTTGGAATTTTAATGAAAATAAAAAGTAAAGAAAAATGAAAATATTTGTGGAAACTGTCTCACCCCACACACTCAGCCAGCGGATGTAACGACTTCTCTGACATCATCACGTGGCAGGCGAAGCGCTGCTGTTCAGGATGTTTGGTGATGAAACCAAAATACCTGCAGTACAATAATCAAACATTGGTATGGTTTATTCTTTCTTTTCCTAATGCAGAGACAGTATTAACCCTTTGAGGTATCCCATTGTCACTAACATCTGGATTAAACCTCCATAAATCTTGTTATTCTGAGCTCATTCTGTCACTCAGCATCAAACACAACATATCATGTCTTCAAGAGAACCCGTGCTTTCAGTCTAGTGCATTTTAAGTCACAGCTCTTAAAAAAGTATGTTTTTATGTTAGCATAACATAAAAACATACTTAAAAAACATACTTTTTATGCCATGTCAATCTTGCAAAATATAACGTTTGTCATAAAAATTCTTATATTTTGTACTGTAAACTCAAACTCTACCAGGATTTCTAATTTATTAACACAAAAAGTTCCAATTAGATGTTTTAAATTTCCATGTTCATTTTTGTGTAAATCAAGTCTTTTCTTATACAGTTAGGGACATTTTTGCAGCCGTTGTCCTTTCATCCAGAAGGTGCAACCAGGCTCAATGTGAAACAAAGCTGCAAACATGGAGTCCCTACACCGCAAGGAGAGCCTGAAGGCTCTGCTGCCGACACCAACCCAGAAAAGTGGATGAAAATGGATGGAAATTATATCCAATTATATCCAAACTCCCTAGAGACAGTTCAACACCTTCTAATGCTGCCACCTTGTGGTGGAGCTGTTTTATGCAGGTAAACAAAGTAGTTTCTGTCCATGCTGTCACACTCGTAGACCCCAAAGGGTTAATACACACTTGTAAGAGTATTAAGTTTCAATCCCTTCAGAAGCGGAGGACTGAAATATCAGGACAGAATGAGATGGAAATAAGCATGGAATTCAGGACTTTCATTTCCAGCTCATCATACTCTGAGCTTCATAGATCCCATTCCCAGCTTCTGGAGGAATGAAAACCATGAAGTCAGCTACCATACAGTACATGATGAAAAGTGGCTGTATTCAGTATGGTTTGGTACATTTTAATGTGTGGGAATTAGTCTTGATCTGAGAAGCTGAACTCACTTTCTGTGTTTTGGATGGCAGCCACAGAAGGAGATGTTCTTCAGCTGGAAAAAATGGAAACACTGGTTCCCCTGAGAAGGACATTGAGAGAAGGACAAATAGAAGAACTGAATTATGCAAGTCAAAAGCATGGCAAGTAGTTCATGCTTTCCATTTTCTCAATAAACCTTCTAGAAATTGTAGCTTGTACCTTGTAGTAGTTGTTGCTGCTAAGGGGAGTCAAGTCAATACAACGTATGTATCTTTGTATGTATTGCAGACAAGGAGATGCTAAATAGCTTTGAGGGGCAATGCAAGAAATATGAAAAAATGAAAAAAGTGATGGATGACATGATGGCATGGAGTTTATAGAGTTTGGACTTCAGTTGTTGTACAGGAGGGACTCTGATGCTGCACTGAGATGCTGCTTTAATTTAAATGTGCTTTAATTGTGCACTGGGCAGTTTTACTGTACATGTAATTCTAAGTATCGATCAGACTTGGATCAGTCGCAAAAAAAAAAACAACTGGATCAGTACATCCCTTATTATTTTTATTGTGATTATTTATAGAAACAGACTGCAGCTCAATCTTATAAAGGCATTTTGTCTGTTACTGAGTCCTAAAAATAAGAACTGAATGAGAGCAACTACTGGAGGGGTTCTAGTTCCTGATTATGGCTGCAAGAGAACATCAAAGCTTTTCTTGTTTCCAACATCATGATGCTCTCCACTCAAGGAAGGAAGGAAGGAAGGTTTACTTTACGTACCCTTGAAGCAGAATGACACTGGTCCTGGACGCTGATCTTCACACCCTTCACACTGACCTCCAGCATACAAGCTGCAGGCGGCTGAGCTGCAAGCCGTCTGCTGCAGGCAACCTGCTAACACATCAAACGTCTGAGCAGCTTTGACCAGCAGCTTTTAAAGATCTTGTTCCAGAGAAGTCAACATTGATTTCATGATCAGAAAAATGCTGTTGGTCTGTTTTCTGTCTGTCTGATTTACCTTCTGCATTGCAGCACACAGTATATCGTTGCCTTTGTGAGAGGGAACCTGAACTGAACCCAAGAACTGCACCAGGAACGACTCCACCTCACCGTCTTTCTGCACTGAGACACGACAAAACACAGAAATGTCTGAACATGTCTTCAAAGTACTGCAGAAAAGTACATAGTGACTTTACAGACATAAAAGCAACCATTACATGTTGGAAAAATACTTTGGTTTTTTTTTTTTT
>VXCM01005082.1:0-69008 GCA_014773175.1 Lucifuga dentata
TGATGAATTTGGGTAATTGCAAAAACGCTACAGAAAATTCAAAACACACTATTACAAAAAAGATTTGGGGCTGTATGGAAAACATCCAGGGCTTAAGCCCCATAAGCCCACCCCTAGCACCGCCCCTGCTGGTAAACATAGTGCAACAGATGCTATAACAGCTACATTTCTGATCGGGAGGAAAAGCTGTTAATCTGGACGCACGAAGCAGCTTCAGATCTGCAGTTTTGGTTGTTATTTTGAAAGACATAATTCTAAACTTATTTATTTATATATTATGTCTTATTTCGTGAATTTATCTTTTTACTTTTTATTTCATTTTACTTTTGCTTTTATTGCTACGTTTCAACAACCAAAACTAAAAAAATCTGCAAGTGCTTCATATATTCAGGCAGCATTTTTCTGTGTATTTTCTATCTGTGTTTCCTTATGTTGTTTATGTTCCTTTTAGCGGTTTTTTTTGTCATAAACAAACTTGTTTGTTTTGTTTATGTTGACATGTTTACATCATTTCAAACCTGTTTTACATGTGCCCCCATTTCTCTCCTCAACCCCCCCCCCCCCNTGACTTTGTCATATGGCTCTTGCATGGTGCTGATGATGTCGTCTTCGCTGGTGAACAGAAGGTAATTTTTTTTTTTTTAATTTAGTTTGAGATAATTAAATCAACATTTGAAAAATCAGATTCATATCTCGGACTTTTTAACACTTTTCGTTTTATTTGGCCATTTTTCATCCATCCTAACCTGTAAACTAAACATCAAAGCACCCATCTGAAGACTGCTCGTACTTCTGTCTCTGTTAGCTGAAGGTTATCATTTTGGTTTGTTGTCTGTCACAGTCACAAAATAATAACTATAATAATATTAAAGGACCATGCCATCTATTTTGCATGTTTGAGCCTAATATATTCAATTTTCATGCATGTTACATTACTGACAATCATTTCCCAAAGGATAAAACTGTATTTCAGCTTTCCTGATGTTTTGCAAAATCTCTCAATCTTTCAAAATCAAATATTCAAGTGATACACCCACCTTAAAAATCCATGTTTCTCCTGCTAATAGTTACACAGCCTTATGAAGTCATGGTCCTTTAAATTTTTCCATAAATGCAGGTCTTCTTTTGGGACTATATTTCCTGGTGGAGGCATACATTCACTCCATGCTTTTTATTGAGCTTAAATGCTAAAATTACATAACTTCTAAAAAACCCTGAATACACGTCTTGTTGGTGATGATGGATTACCTATCCCAAGAACGTTTCAAGTATCAACAAGTTGATTTTAATAGCGTATCAGAATGAACTGAAACCATTTGGCTCAAACATGTAAAATGGGTGGTATGGTCCTTTAAGTCTCATAGAAAATGGAATCATATATTTTACTCCTCTAATACTGGTAAGATAGTTTGATTTGTCATTTCGTAGCGCTGCAGCTGTTCTCATAGTACAGAGGAAGTCTGATTCACAATACAAGACTTTCCAAATCCTCACACATAACGACATGAAACTATAAATCTCACACATTTTATCCTCACACACACTTAAAACAGCTCAACACTGATACAGTATTATCTGTCTGTTGCTAGATTAAATTGCATGTATATAAAAAATGGTTGTGCCAATCTTGGCATATACCACAACTATATATGCAGACAGAAAAAAAANAAAAAAAAAAAAAAAAAAACAGCTCAACATTCACAGATTCCATTCACAATCAAGCAGAGACCAGATTCTCAAAACTGCAAATCTCACAAGATCTCTCAAGATCAAACCACATCAAACGTGACTTTGGGTTAAACAAACATGGCAGATGATGCAGCGATGCTAAGTGTTGTGCTTTTTTTTTTTTTTTTTTTTTTNTTTTTTTTTTTTTTTTTTTGCACTGAAAAGTAAAACATAAGATAATGGATGCAGTCATGGAGTCTTAAGGGAACATGATCAGTGCATGTTTAGACACGTATCAGCCAGAAATCAACATGTTGATCTTCCATTTCTGAAATCCATTGTTTTTTTACACTTTGCAGATGCCGTCATGTTTGTTCTTACGTATATAACTTATTTCATTTCAGTCAGCTCATTACGTTCAATTTAAGCAGCAGCCTTAAAGGACCATACTGACAATTGTGCATGTTTGAGCCAAATACAGTATATACAATCCGTATACATGTTACGTTACTGACAACCAGGATCGGATTAGGAGCCTAATTTATTTTTAGCAGGAATTTAAGGTGGTGGTGTGGGGGATGTCTGTAATTGTCCGCTATTTCTCCACACCAGCCTTTCTCTGTTTAGAATCCATTTTTCATCTAAGCATCAACTGATTTAATATACATTTTTGAAAAATGGTGTTTGCTTAGTTTAAATGAATTTTAATTAATATTATATTGTGCAGTTAAAAGGCCACAGGCCCACGTCTCCCGATGGCCAGTCCAACCCTGCTGACAACCATTTCCCAAAATATACTGCTTTATCTGTAAATTTCATTTTTTTTTTTTTTTTTTTTGCCTTCCATTGGTTTCATTTCATTCCAAAATGCTAAAAAAATCAACTTGTAGAGACTTGAAACACGTCTGAGATAAATAATCCATCACAGTGAGCACATCTGTTAGCTTATTTTGCTGAAGTAACTTTATTTAACTGATCCAACACAGAGCTGCACGAAAGACGAAGTATGTCTCCACAAGGAAATATAGTCCCAGGACAAAACAGCTTTTACAGAGCAATTAAAAAGACCGTGCCTTCTGCAGTCCTGCGTAAATGTTATCAGGCAAAACCTTGAATTTTAATGTGTGTGTATCCCTGACCATTTGATTTTGAAAGCTTAGAGGATTTGAAAAAATAACAGGAAAACTAAAATACGGTTTTATGTTTTGGAAATTGTGAGTAATGTAACATGTATGCAGGTTGTATATACTGTATATTGGGCTCAAACATGCAGGATCACCGGTATGATCCTTTAAACTGTCTGCAATCTGCATCACACACTTTTGAATGCAGTGGTCTAACTTACCCATGATGCACTGCGGCTCAGAGTGTTTAAGTGAACAAACTAACAGCATTACTGCACGCATGCAAGCTTGTGTTTCCTTTTTCCTTCAGTCCTTCATCCTCTGTCCACCGTCCCCTATCCCCTCACATCAGGCTGTCTGCATGTCTGTCTTCTGCTGTCTTCTTAACACGTTATTCACATGTAATCATAAAGAAACATATATTCACTGCATACAGTGTAGGAGATGTTGCGTTCAGTTGATGTGACAGCGTTCAGCATTTAAAATATACTGAAGAGGTTTAAAACCAGGTGGAAAAAACACTGGGTTCTAAGTTTAATCTTAGAAATCTGAGGGAAAAAATCAGAACTCAGATTCAGATTTTCTCAGAACACAATAATATATTTTCTAGCTGAGTGGGTTTATTATTGATCACTAACATGTGAAGTAAACACAGTTTCAAACATCATCAGATTTCATACTGATGAAATTTACCATCAAACTGAAACACGTGTTAATATTTGTATGACGGTGTGTTTTATGAATCACTTCCCCAACATGTATACAAGGAAATACCATAGTAACGCCTCCTTCAAGGTAAACGCTAAAAGATGCCACACTGTAAAGCATTTCAGGGTGGTTCAACTTAAAAACATAAGTTCCCTTGCTGCCTTGAAAATGTGAGTTCACTCAACATAAAAATCTCTTTGTTTCAATTGAAAAACTTAAGTTGAATAAGTTAGTTAAACTAATACCTTTGCATTGTGTCAATGTGTTATTTCAAGTTGTCAAAGTTGATTCAACTTGTGAACAGTAATTTATTTGACTTGATTATCTTAGTTAAAACAATGAATTATTTCTATTATCCATGAGACAAACCCCACTGCATTAGGTCAAGTGAACGTAAATTCCTGCACTGTAAACCCACATTAGTTCAATCTACTCAAAAAATTTGTGGAAACCGATTACCTCAAAAAAGTTGAGTTTCCAAACTTAATAATTAAACTTTAGCCTTTATTTATGCAGGGGTAGCTCACTGAGCATTGAATGCCCTTTTGCGGGAATGCCCTGCTCACACACCTATCAGTATGTAAAGAGTGTAGAGAAAGACTGCTCAGTGAACAAAATGAAACTCTTTGCTGAGTGAAAAGTCCCTCATTTAAAGCTTATTAAAGCTTCAACAACAAGAGGGTGATATCAGAAACTGACAGCAGCATGCAGCAGGGAGGTCACTAACAAAAAAGACACTCTTTCTGATGGCTACACACCAAAAAGTAGAAAGCATTTCAAATGTAACTCAAACTGCTACAGCAACAAATAAACTTTCACAAAGCTATAACATTTACAAAAAGGATTATAACAGATATTTACAACAGAAATATTTCCAACAGAACTAGAACTCAAAGCATGTAACAATGCTGCAAGGCATGCTGGGAGAATCACAGCAGAGTCACGTGTGTCATTTAACTCAAAACAATTGATCATTAGTACTCTAAACCAGCCTAAACTCCTGCAATAGTTGAGTTGTATTAACTTTTGCAAGGCTTTTAAGGAATACTCAAAAACCTTCCTTCCTTACTCAGTTTTTCTGAGTGGAGTATTGGGATTTACAGTGTACCAAAATATGTGTTTATGTCATTTATTGATTATCTTAAGTTGGTTTGTACTACATTTCGTGGTGCAATGATATGGCAAAGCTGAATTCCCCAGCTAAAAATTCATGGCGCCTTAATTTTTTTTGATTTCCCCTGTTTTTTTTGTTTTGTTTTGTTTTGTTTTTTTAAACCTGATAACTTAAAAAAGTAAGTTGAATGAACACTGACAACAGTATTCAACTTTCTAATAGTCAAGACAACAGATGATTTTAAGTTCATTTTCTCTAAATCTTAGATATTTGAGTGCAACTTCCAAAACTTATCATGATTATTTGAGTTAAAGAGAAGAAATAAGTTCACATAACTAAAGAGGGCTGTTGTGTTTTACAGTGCAATAACAGACATTTATGAAAGAGGGAACGTGGTCGCGTGAGGATATTCCTCTAATTGTCATGTTAAACCTGCTGCTGTGTTTTATAAATTACCCCCGTAGTCTCTAAATGGTAAAGATTCTGTATTTGCATGTAATATTTATACTAGTTTTGTAAAATGTCACGCATATAGTTCCAGAAATAGAAGTGAAAAGAGGTCTAAAGTAGGACAATATGATGAATTACAAATATATTACTGATAGATGAAAGTTAAAGTCTTTAGTTTTATTATCAGGATGTATATTTATTTCAGCAGTTATTGTTGCATCAATTCAAACAGCTGAGATCCAAACTTGAAAATTTTTCCAAAATGTCCAAACTGAAGTAAAGCAGCGGTTCTGTAAGATACAGCATGTTTTTCCTCTTTTTTTAATAACTGATGTTTAGTCCTAACAAACTGCTGCTCAATGTACGCTGGAAGCTGGACTGCATGTTATATTCAGTTCTGCTATAAATAACACCACACTACATGTGTGTGCGTTACATGCCTCAGATTTCCAGCCTGCATGGAGGAGCTTCTCACGCTAACGAGCCTTTTCTCTGAGCCTCAGGAAAAAGTCATCTAACGTGGATGTCCATGCTGCATATCTGTGTATTCGTAGCACCACCTTACTGCTGCTGCTCACTAACATTCTGACTCACTGTCTGCTGGATGCATTTTTCAGAGAGTGCTTTGAGGTGATAAAAAGCCTGAATGTAAATTCATGTACCTATAATCACTAACATGATGTCTGAAATGTAGAATATTGAGTTTGGGAATGTGAGCACTTATTTGAAATGTCAGACATGCAATGCTGATTTTGTTTTTTCTTATACACAAAGGTTAAAGATACGTACATTATCCAGATCAAGAAAGACACATGTTAAAGGACCATACCATCCATTTTGCACGTTGAGCCTAATATATTCAATTTTCGTACAGTACATGTTACGTTACTGACAATCATTTCCCAAAGGATAAAACCGTATTTCAGCTTTCCTGATATTTTGTAAAATCTCTTAATCTTTCAAAATCAAATATTCAAGTGATACACCCACCTTAAAAATCCATGTTTCTCCTGCTAATAGTTACACAGCCTTATGAAGTCACGGTCCTTTAAATTTTTCCATAAACGCAGGTCTTCTTTTGGGACTATATTCCCCGGTGGAGGCATACATTCACTCCACGCTTTTTATTGAGCTTAAACACTAAAATTACATAACTTCTAAAAAAACCTGAATACACGTCTTGTTGGTGATGATGGATTACCTATCCCAAGAACGTTTACAGTATCAACAAGTTGATTTTAATAGCAGAATGAACTGAAACCAATGGAGGTCTGGAAGGTAGGAAAAACATTTTTAATTCACCGTTCCAGTAGTATGCTTTGGGAAATGATTGTCAGTAACGTTACATGTATGAAAATTGAATATATTAGGCTCAAACATGCAAAATGGGTGGTATGGTCCTTTAATATAGGGTGTAAAAGCAGGTGTGATCTGACAAACTGCATTCAGATCTGCTTCTCCTTCACACTGTGATCACATCTCAGTCACAAATATCCAGATGTAAATTCCAGCTAGAACTCGTGAGGCAAAATCCATACATATCAAAATGCCTGCCTGCTTTTGTTGATAAAGTTATTTTGAATCAGGAGTTATGATGTACCTGCACCTGGAACATGGACAGTGAGAGTCCACACAAAAAAAAAAAAGTTTTTAGCATGGAGCAAAGAGGAAACATGAACGAATGTACATGAAACAAAAATGAGCCCCTGCTGAGATCCAATCAGATTGCAGGAAGAATCCAGGTAACCAGATGTCAGATGTCTTTTTGTATGCAGATGCAGAGATCATAATTTGTTAAAAGTGTAAATGGGCTCTTCTTGATTGTCTGTGGGGCTTGAGTTTCCCAGCTACATACCTTCAGAATGCAACGCTGAACAGATGCCCAGCTAATGACTGCTTTGCAAGTTTCAGGGGCTTGTGTGCTGAACATAATTTAAATGAGTGTCAAACTTATTATTATTATTATTATTATTATTATTATTATTATTATTATTAAACATATGCTTGGAGAAACTGNAAACTTATTATTATTATTATTATTATTATTATTATTATTATTATTATTATTATTATTATTAAACATATGCTTGGAGAAACTGGTCAGAAATATTGTAAAGTACACTGTGCATTCACAATTTATACAGTAGTTAATGGCTATAATGGACAAAACGCTGAAACTATCAGCATGGTCCTTTAACCGTAACATAATTAAAGGATTGATGACTGTATGAATGCACAGTTGCCTGAATCAATGATGAAAACATTTAGCATGTCTGATGCCTAAAAAAACTCAAAGTTGAGGCAAAGAAAAAGGTAGCCCTGAGAGTAATTTTATATCATGTTTTTTTTTTTCCTCATGGCTTAATACCTTGACACATTTGTGATTTCATATGTATGTAAAGGGGTTTTTACTTGTAGAATAAGCCTTTAGTGCATCCAGCTATGATGCCACCATATATGTACTATTTATCAGGCAGATCAGAAGAAGACTGGAGTGATAAAGCAGCAGATGTATCACACATTGCTGCATTTGTTGACAGTATGAGGCTGTAACGCCCTGCTTTAGTCTTTTAGTAACAGGACTAAACGTGCAGAACCAACACACACATAATTGATGAGTTTTGGTTGTTGGTCTCCTCCCTTGCTGCCTTGTGGCATGAGTGTAAAATCATCCCCACACGCACACAATACATCCCGCTCACCAGATTATGATGTTATTAACAATCATAGAGTAACATGTTCAATCAAGACATGCCGGCTCATTATGCAGCAGCTCAGCAATAATTAGTCTGAAGGACAGAGTGCTTAACGACCTCACCGCCGTCCCTTTAAACACAAACAAAACTCCATGTTACAGCTTTAAATGTGATTTCCAGAACAAGATACCTAATGGTTTCTGCTTGGATCTCAGTAGGCGGTTTGTTAGGTGGTTTCTGCTTCCTCTTTTGCTCCACGGACAAACTTTATAGATTAATTTAAAATACGTTTTTTGCCTGGACTGTCACTGAGTATGTTTACATGCACGCTGTACTCCAGTCATTTGTCTGTACTCCGATTAATGCAATAATGCTGGTAAGACGCGTACATGGATCATATTAATAGGACTCCATGGGACTGAATATACACACACACACACACACAAAGAGTTTAGGCTACAAGAAGGATGACAGTGACCCTAGTTTTTCTGTTTCATAATCATGATTTCCTGGGTTGTCCTGTGCAGGAGAACCCAACGCTCCCAAGCTTGAGGTCAAATTGCCCCACAGGGGAAATTCCCTGAAAGTCAACTGGATCAAGCAGGATGACGGCGGTTCACCCATTACACATTACCTGGTCAGATACAAGGCTGTGAGTATGCTGAGCCAGCAGGAAACCTGCTTCTGTTCTGCTCTGAAAGACTGAAGTAAAAGTTTAACAGACTGATTACAGGATGAGATTTATGCATTATAGAAATGAAAATCAATCCAAAAATTCCTGTATTACTTGTGAAAGATTACAATTTTGTTCATTTTGGTCAATTCTTTACCTGACCTCTGATAGAAGAAAAAGTGTCATAAAGATCTGAATTTAAATCAACACTGAATTTAGATCTCAAATCTAAATTCAGATCTCAAAATTCACCTTGCACATATTCAAAATGCAATATTCAGGTTGCTCAAATTCAATTTGAAAATATTCAGATTGAAAAACATTCAGTTTGAAAAGAAATTCAGTTTGAATTATCTCCTGGTAGCTTTGTTAGATATTGTTAGCTCCATTTAGCATTGCCACCTTTGTTCTGGCAAAATATGGGACAGGTCGGGGGGGGGTACCCGCTGATATTCTGTCTCCACTCAGACCTATATCTTGATTGAAATGTGGCACACTTGCAGACATCGTGAAAATATAAAAAAACAGTCCAAAGCAAACCAAAATCTCACTTGTTTGCCCACTTTTGAAGTTTCTGTATGTTTCTACATTTCTTCCTCAGAAGCACGTGTCTGACTGGAAACCGGAGATCCGCCTCCCTCACGGCAGCGAGTACGTGATGCTGAACGGTCTGGAGTGGAACACGGAGTACGAGGTTTATGTGGTGGCAGAGAACCAGCAGGGCAGGTCCAAGCCTGGAATGATCTCTTTCAGAACAGCTACAGAGCCCACCACCATCCCAGGTACCATTACGTCACCCCTCCCCCAACATCCACACACACAACACACAGTAACCACGGTAAAGAGGGGCTTCCACCGTGACCCGAAATACTCTTTCATTTGGGGGATGTAGTTATCCACATGGTACAGTCCATTTGAAACATGTCTCATTGACTCAGGGACTGTATTGTCAGCTGAGAAGCAAACATGTTATAGGTTGGCGTGCTGTGTAGGTTTAAAGGACCATACTACCATTTGGCATGTTCGAGCCTAATATATTCAATTTTCATACATGTTATGTTACTGACAATCATTTCCCAAAGGATAAAACCGTATTTCAGCTTTCCTGATATTTTGCTAAATCTCTTAATCTTTCAAAATCAAATATTCAAGTGATACACCCACCTTAAAAATCCATGTTTCTCCTGCTAATAGTTACACAGCCTTATGAAGTCACAGTCCTTTAAATTTTTCCATAAACACAGGTCTTCTTTTGGGACTATATTCCCCAGTGGAGGCATACATTCACTGCACGCTTTTTATTGAGCTTAAACGCTAAAATTACATAGCTTCTAAAAAATGAATACACGTCTTATTGGTGATGATGGATTACGTTTCAAGTATCAACAAGTTGATTTTAATAGCAGAATGAACTGAAACCAATGGAGGTCTGGAAGGTAGGAAAAACATTTTTAATTTACCGTTCCAGTGATGGTGGTATGGTCCTTTAAAGTTATAAGAGACAAGACAGTCTCACAAAACAATGTGAAATGAGCACCAATGGTCTCTTCCTCCACCATAAAAAGATTAGGTGACGCTGTGTAACATTTATTCACATGAAGGTTTAGCTAATGGCTAAAGTTTTGTTAAGACTGAGTCTGAGGTTCTTTTATTATTATTATTCTGCAGTAATAATGGCCAATAATCAGACTGAAAATGGAAATGAGTATTATGGGAAAGTGGAAGCTAGACTAAGGGCAGAAGTCAGCATTTCTGAGCAGCAGTATGGTTTCATGCCAAGGAAGAGTACTACAGATGCAGTATTTGCTTTGAGGATGTTGATAGAGAAGTACAGAGAAGGTCAGAGGGAGCTGCATTGTGCCTTTGTAGATCTAGAGAAAGCATATGACAGGGTGCCGAGAGAGGAACTGTGGTGTTGTATGAGGAAGTCTGGAGTGGCAGAGAAGTATGTTAGAGTGGTGCAGGACATGTATGAGAGCTGTAAGACAGTGGTGAGGTGTGCCGTAGGTGTGACAGAGGAGTTCAAGGTGGAAGTGGGACTACACCAAGGATCAGCTCTGAGCCCCTTCTTGTTTGCTGTAGTGATGGACAGGCTGACAGATGAGGTTAGACAAGAATCCCCTTGGACTATGATGTTTGCAGATGACATTGTGATCTGTAGTGAGAGCAGGGAGCAGGTGGAGGAAAACCTAGAGAGGTGGAGATATGCCCTGGAAAGGAGAGGAATGAAGGTTAGCCGCAGCAAGACAGAATACATGGCTGTGAATGAGAGGGACTCAAGTGGAATGGTGAGGTTACAGGGAATAGAGATAAAGAAGGTGGAGGATTTTAAGTACTTAGGGTCCACAGTCCAGAGCAATGGAGAGTGTGGAAAAGAGGTGAAGAAACGTGTGCAAGCAGGTTGGAATGGGTGGAGAAAAGTGTCAGGTGTGATGTGTGACAAAAGAGTCTCGGCAAGAATGAAAGGAAAGGTGTACAAAACGGTGGTGAGACCAGCGATGTTGTATGGCTTAGAGACAGTGGCACTGAGGAAAAGACAGGAGGCAGAGCTAGAGGTAGCAGAGACTAAAATGCTGAGGTTCTCTTTGGGAGTGACGAGGATGGATAGGATCAGGAACGAGTACATCAGAGGGACAGCGCATGTTAGATGTTTTGGAGATAAAGTCAGAGAGGCCAGACTGAGATGGTTTGGACATGTACAGAGGAGGGATAGTGAACATATCGGTAGAAGGATGCTGAGGTTGGAACTGCCAGGCAGGAGGCCTAGAGGAAGACCAAAGAGGAGATTTATGGATGTAGTGAAAGAGGACATGAAGTTAGTTGGTGTGAGAGAAGAGGAGGCAGAGGATAGGGTTAGATGGAGGCAGATGATTCGCTGTGGTGACCCCTGACGGGAAAGCCGAAAGGAAAAGAAGAATCAGACTGAAAACGGTGTATGTGCTCCAAAACTCACTCTTTATCATCACAGTTATTTCCTTAAAAACATGTAGTGAGGACAGGCTGTTTGTGCTGCTGCAGGTAGAATCAGGAGGTGGTTCTTTACCTGCAGCAGGTATCTCTCCTTTGTACTCAGGTTAATGTGTTCACGATGAGTACAGGCATTCAGCTCACAAAACTTCATTAGAATCAAACCCAGGTAGAAGAGAGAGACAATTCTCTCCTCTGTAAACACTCATTTGTGTACCTAGCAGCCCCAGAAGAGAGAGAAAGAGAGAGAGAGAGAGAGAGAGAGAGAGACCGAGATGAAGATGAAGAGAGGAAATACCTCTCTCTCTCTCTCTCTCTCTCTCTCTTCTGTGGCTGCTAGGTACACAAATGAGTGTTTACAGAGGAGAGAATTTGCAGCCCTGATTTTATTCATTTCCTTTCAACATTGACTATTGTAACTGAGGTTTTACCAGATAAAGACACTCCACTCCTTTGTTGTCTGTGAGGCAGGAAAGTTATTTGAATCTCAGTCTGAAAAGACTTTGCTCATTTCACAAAATTTTGGAGATCAAGCCGGTAAATCAGCAATAAATCTGGAATTCATATGAGAGCAGAAAAGGAGTCGTGGTATTTTCCCCTCCTGCTGAAACTCCACTGCTGCAGATAGAACTCAAGCAGCTTCATAGGCTCGCATGAGGTCAGACCCACTGCTCAGTCATGGAGCAAAAAAGTCAGAGCAGATATCAGCCAGACTCAGATCATATCCACTTAATACCAAATCCTGTCTGGCCCGGTGGTCACGGTCAGCCTTCGCTCTGTTGTTGCTGTGTTGTGTGGAAGGTGTAAGTTTAACTTGGGCTGCTTCCCCATCATTCTACAGCTGAAAAACAAAACTGCTCGTACATAATTCTTTTCATGCAGCTGCCTCCCCACCATGATAAAAAAAAAATTAATTCTGCCTCTGTAACACCTTGTTTTTCTTACATCCTCGTCTTTATTTTCACACCCTGTCTTGCCACCACTCTTGATTAAATACGTCTTTGTTTTCACCATTTTTTTTTTTAAATTAAATATTATATATTATGGAATCCCTTAACATGACACACAAAAATGCAAGTTCAAATAATTAAATTGGTCTCATGAATCTCAGAAATACATTTATGAGAAGTTGTTACTGCTGCTTAGCGTCATCTAATGTTGACCGTCTGTCATGTCAGATGATACTTTAAGTTGGGATGGATCATATAGCCTTAAATTAATATCATGATATGACTAATGTAACACTGAACAATATTGTAATTGCAAAAGTAAACAATATTGTGAACTGTAAACATGAATCAGTGTAAAAGTAGAAACAGTAGAGTTTTTCTCTTCAGTAAAAGTAGAAATAACTAAATCCTGTAATATTTTAGCTTGTAAACAGTAACTCAGATTAGCTTTAGCTGCTCGTCTTCAGTCGTTATAAAACATAAATAAAATGACTGATGATGTCATCAGATCTGATCTTTATCAGGTTATGATTTTCCCTCCAGAGCTAATTAGCCTCTATGATGCTAAACTTAAATACACTCTGAAGTCCAAATCCACCACAAGACAAGAACTCACCTGAGGTTAGCGTAGCGGCTCAGCTAACACTGTTCATACATCACAACAAGTCACCACTGACAAAAAGTCCCTGCTAAGCTAATTTCACTCCACCGTTAGCTTGTTCTGTCGCAGGAAGTACAGCTAGCTAATGCTCCAGCTATGCTTGATGAGTCAGCATCACTTCCTGTTTGTTTTGTGTCTCTAATCATCTGATTGGCTCTCCTCCTCATGTGACTTGTGACTTTCTTGGTATTCACCAGGTGTGTCTGCTTCAGGTGGAGAAACTAATTTGTTGTGTTTTCACCTTCAGCTGTTAGCAGTTAGCTTGTAGCTGGAGCATTTCAAACAACAGAGGACGCTCCTTTTTAGGAAATAATTTGTCTCTGCATAATGAGAAAATTCATCAGTACATCATCACACTGCAATATCGCCAATAATGATATAGCAAATTTTAATCATATAAAAAATGATACTGCATTATCGTGAAAGATTATGATATGATATGGTATGAAATGGCACTGCCGTACTCTTAAAATGTATGAATGTATGGAAATTATCAGAAAAATTACAATGGTGTTTCACGCTGATAATTTATTTGGTTTGTTGGTTTGTGTGTTGGCCGGCTCCCTCAGAATAAGTTCCATCACTTCTTTCAGAAATGATAATGTTCCAGTGATGTATTAAAAACTCTTAATAATGAAAAGACTGATTAAAAATATATTAGACTAACTTATTAAATAAGAAATAACCCAAAAAAACCCAAAAAAAAAAAACATTTATAGCATCTTGTAGGAATTTTCACTTTTTGTTCCCATCCCTTTGAAGTTTTCTTTTCTTCACGCAGAAACATCCATCCTTCCCTGTTTCATGTTTTTCCTCATCCTTTCTTACTCCTTCTCTTCCTGTGAGCCTGCGTCTCTTTACTCCACATGCAGCGGCTCTTACAGGAGTTATACCTGAGCACAGGGCAGAGTGTGGCTAGTGATGTGGGGATGCAGCCTTATACAGTCCTGCATGACTTCCAGCTGGATTCATTTACTCAGTACTTTACTGGAAACCCTGAAAGGCGGCTGCTGCCAGTGCATGGCACATCCAGAAACCCCTTATTTTCTTCTTCATGCGCTTGCTGGATAACAGCCACATAGCAGTGGGAGGTTTGGATCACTTATAATACCACCAGAGCGAGTTCATGTGGACTCCATCCCAGTCAGTCCTGCTTTCATTTCTGCACTGACAGTTTTTGTTATGGGGTTTCTTAGCTTTATTCCAGGGCCTGTGGGAAACTGCTGACGTTTATTTTTAGCTGCAACAACATCTGCATTAAATTTCAGCAGGTTTCACAGCTGCTCTTTCTAATGCCGACTTTCAGCAGCTGTTTTCTGTAAATCTGTGCTGGATCTGTGAGCTAAATTGGCGCTGCAGCTCAAATCTGAATGCAGAGTTGATCCAAGGTTAGCTCTCAATCTGTCTAATTTTCTCCTTCATTATGAAAAACATGCTCAGAAAGTAGTCATATATAAATGGCACAAAAACTGAACTCTGTGCTCTTTATGTGTTTTGAACAGAGAAAATCTGGGGTAAAAGAAAAAACTTGGCATTTTTAGGTGCTTTAACCATCTCTGGGAACATGCTGTGTTGAATCTTTTGCCAAAGAAAGAGCAGTGTTTGCAGACTCATAGCAGGCAAGATTTCACCCAGCTGTGGAGAGCTAAACTTGACAAATTATAACTCTCGTGTCAAAAAAGACTTGGCCTTACATAAGCACTTTATTTGCACGTTTACTATGAGAATGAGAAGTTGATCCTCCAAATCTCCCCAGCTAATGCTGACATCAGAATAAAACTATAAAACAGCTATTAACCTCTGCAGGTTTGATAACATGAGATCACTCATTCATCGTGTCACAGGCCTGACATTCATCAGCAGTGTATGGGGTTTCTTTTGGATGTGTGGGGTTTGCATGAAATTCTCCTGCTATGACCAGTGGTGTAGTGGGAGCTGAAGAAGTGGCTAAGGTGTGAATATTGCCCCTCTCCCCTCTCCAATTCACACACTTCCTCCTCTGTCCGGTGAAGGGCGATACTACAGTGGTAGCAGAATAGAATGATCAATTGGTGGTGTCAGAATTGTTACAACAGCAGTTTATTTTCCATAAAAAAGTGGAGCCATGTTTGTGCTTGTAACTGATTCTCTCTTCAGACCTGCAGATCGTTTGCTCTGGTCTGAATCAGGGACGAAATCTTTAGGCTGCTGCATTTACTGTTGGCTTGGTTCAGTTTCACACAGGAAGAAAATACAACATCTAGCAGCAAAAGTCATGTGACAACACTCTCTCTGCTCATTGGTCAGAAATGTCTGGGGGCGGGAGAAAGAAAATCAAAACAGGAAAACGTTTACCGCTCCCAGAAAACTAAATAACATGGAACAAAGATGAATGTGGATCCTTTCATAGCCATATTCGTCATTTGGTCTATAAAGCAGGAAAATTATGACAGCAGGAACTGAATTTGTCTTCAGGACAACGTGTGGAAAAGCACACGCGATGAAGTTGTTTTACGCTCAACGTGTTTAATGATTTTTAAGCAGGGGATATCTGATGAGCATCTAATGTAAAACAAACTTTACCCACAGTCGTAGTTAAGCGTTAATCAACCGTCTCTGCTTCCTGATCAATAAGCCATATCAGGATCACGTTCAGACCACAACAAAACACTCCAGAGTTCATTTGGAACCAGCCTCAAAATGGTCTTGGTGCGGTTGATTTGCTCCACTCCTGGGTGCGATTGCTGTGTTCAGACCTGCTCAAACAACCCTTACTGGGGCACACCTTTATTATGGTATGTTGAAAAAGCCCGACAGGTGTTGTGGAGGTACTCTGGGCTGCGTAAGGAAAGGTGTTCCTAATTGGACAGGGCAGGAAAGTTTGCTGATTGGTTCTGCCAGCCTTCAGCTCCCACAGAGGTCAAACTCGCTGTGTGAGCGTTTCGGACAGGATGGATGAAGCAATGAGGCTGCTACCGCCTGACAGTTTGTAGCTGCGTTTACTCGTGTTCACCATCACACCACTGGCCATGAACGAGACGTCTCTCTGTGGATTTGCTCTCACAGGTGATTTTTCTTGTCAAAGAAAATCTGCACCGTGACCGATTAAAAAGTTTCGTGCAGCAGAGCAGGAGACTGTTTGACGTGTTTTACTGTCTGTCATCATCCCTCATGCCCTCCATCACCGTGACCTTTCACCCTTGCCTGCCATGAACACATCATTTGCTGTGCCACTAACATGCTATGGCTTCTTTTTACATTAAACTTCTTAGATTTCCCTTTTTATTCCTCGATTCAGCCTCTGATAACCTTTCAGACTTGTGTTTCTGTATTTCTGACCTATTTTTCCTGTCTCTTCCCTCCTTTCCCTTTTTCTCTCCCACTTCCCCTTTCTCCACGTCCTCTTCCTGTCTTCATGTGTGATCTTCTTGGGCACCTATGGACCATGACATTACCACCCACACAAATTTCTTTCTCTGTGCGTTTACTGCATTTATTTTTCCTTGTCACACTGTATCACTATGATTACCACTCAACAATCTGCTGTGAATATCTGTGTAAACGTGTTGCGGTTGGTCCGTGACCTCAGCCACCCTCGGGTGCCGATGTGTGACGTACAGTCTGGCAGCGCTCCTGCTGTCCGTGCTGACTGTGCTCTGGCTCTTATAAACGGGTTTCGTTGAAGGACAAAGAGGACGGTCTGAGCCTTTGAAATCTCGGGGACAGTCTTCTTTTCCTTCTTTGCCTTTTGACCCTTGTGCAGCCACACACAAGCTAAAAAAGATGCAGAGTTAAGACACTGGTTTTATGACGTTATTACAGGGTGCTCAGTACTCTCATATTTGCAATTTTGGGGGATTTTAATTATGTTTATATATTCTTTTCATCTTTTTTTCATGTTGTATATGAATAGATTAAGAAGGGGGTATTTTCAGAGGGCTTTGTCAATGTTACACGCTGGACTAGATATAATGTTTTCGTTTGGATACGATGAGTAACACATTCATAATGCTTTAACATCATCCTCAGAGGGTGCTAAAGAGAATTATTACCACCCTGTTTGTGTCTACAATCTTCTCACTAGAAATGGCAAATGTAGAGAGACTTTTATTTTGGAATTTGTTGCCTATCATTCCTCTGATGACGTGACGGCATGAACACGCATGAAAGCTGACATGAGGCATGATCACATATTCACGAATGCGCTATGCAGCAGCTGTGACGCTCCCTACTCAAGCATTATGAATGTGTGAACCAGATGATGAGGCGTCAGCAACAACGGGGCGCCTGTTTTTGATATAAGCTTGAAATGTTAAGAGTTCAGCTGAACAAAACCAAGATAAGAGGATTTAATGTTGGCTTTGGTCAGAAACTCATTTTCTTACTTCTCATTATAATATGCTCATTTTTCAAATGGAACATTATGTAACTGCCTTGTTGGAACAGGAAGTTGTGCAGAAAGACTAATCATGTTTTGTGACAAAGTGTACATAGTCTTTTCAAACAATCATTGACAAATACAAGAAATCAGCTCTTATTTTGATGGTCCATGTTCTCTTTTTACCTGAAAGCAGGAAAAACATTAAAAAAGTGAGAGGTGTTAAAGACTAAAAATCTCATTTTCAATAATGTGAACTTATTCTTTTCTTTCAGAGCTTTTTGTAAGTACGTACAGTATATGAGTGTATTTCCATGTAACCATTGTAGGGTTGAAATAAATTGTGTTTCTTTTTATTTGATGAAATAATGGCTTCCTGAAGCTTTAGCCACTAAACGTTCTGAGATGTCTGACACAGCTGAATTTTACTGACTGTTCCTGGCCTGAATTGTGAAGTTGATTTCAGCCGTTGTTTTTTCCTGTAGCTTTAACATAATGTTTGCATTCTGTATTCAGTGTTGCATTACTCCACACGTGACTGTTTAAACCCACACGTGGACAGATTAGATGCCTGGCAGAAATACATGACTGGAGAAAGAAACATGTATGTAGAGAGCGGGCAGCGATATTTATGAAAAAACGAACAAAAGAACACGTGGCCACAAGTTACTGCGTGAGAACAAGACACTTAAAGCGTGGCCAAAAGATATTAATGCAAGGAAACAACTTACTGTATATACTGGAGTATAAGCCGAGTTTTTATTACCAAATGTCACAAAGTAAATCGGGGGTCGGCTTATACAGGAGAAATTCAATTTGATCCCAGAGAAGGAAATTTCCAGGGTGGAAATACTACCATTACCACTACCCATGGAAAATAGTTTAAATCATACCTTAGAATGAGATATTTCCTGACTAAACATCTTATCAGCACATTTTGCGGCAGCCAGTAAGCTCTGCTGTGATTGGTCAGTTACAGTAATCAGCTGCTGAAATAAATATCATGTTTACCGGTACGTGGATTATTTTCAGAAAATCACAGGAATACTATGACAATACTCAGAAAAACAGGTCATTTGCTAAACTAATAAATTGATGGAACAACATCAGGGGGTCGGCTTTTGTACAAGATTGGCTTATACTCCAGTAAATATTGTAATTATAAACATAGGACCACAGGCAAGCTACAGACCCTAGCATAGCTAACCGAACTGCAAGTGCTCAAATTGATTGAGCGTTTGTCCTGAACTTTACGGTAACCTCACTGAACCAACCACATGCTGTTGGAAGCGATTGCGTGCAAGTGAACTTTGTCACAATCAACAGTAAAGTGTTTCAGAAAAAGACGTTACACACTAATTGCAAACATTTATGGGACTTAAGAGTATGTTAATTTTTAAAAATGACATTTTCAGTTTTCAACAGAAATATAGTCAGTTGTATTTTTGATGTTCCCCAAACCTTTAAATTTCTATAAGTAGCTGACAAAATTGGTATGGTTGGATTCAGCACTTCCAGGATATAAACACACACACATTATGAACAAGTTTTACTGTAGCATTTTGGAGTAATTAATTTCCAAATTAGGGCTGTTTCAAAACAGTTTCAGAACGAGTCTGCAATCAATTTGTAGATGCAGCTAGCTATGCTATGGTCTCTTTTTTATAATTAACTCGTCCCACACATTAATAAGTTCTGGCCTCGTGGCCATGCTTTAAGTTGTTGCCATAGGATATTATTATATTATATATTATTATATTATCTTGTTCACACGCATTAGAAACTCTTGGCCATGCTTTTTTGTCATAAATGTCACTGCCCGGCTACGTTCACATGAAATGAACAAATGGTAAATAAATACTGTATAGAGGCTTTGCAGTTAGATCTTTAATCTGAACACAGTTAATTCCTTCATGGAGATCCACTGAAATGTGTAGAAAAATACAGAGCCAAATTCCTGTTCCACTTCCCAGCTGTCTTAGCCTGCATTCCACCTAAGCCTGGTCCAGACTACATGACTTTAGTGGTTTTTCACTCATGGACAGGTTTTGGATTTCACCAATAAAAGCACAGGAGTAAACTGACGTTCCCTTCCTGAGTTGGAGTTAAGCAGTCCGAGGGCGGAGCCAGTGATGCAAAATTCACCTGAAATCTTATTTATCAGAGAATGTGTGATGTAGGCAGACAGGAAATAAAACTACAATTTCTAAACATACTGTTTTAGTGATCAAAACCAATGATTAAAGATTACTTAAAAAAAGAAATGTTAACCTAGTCAACATATTAAATATCTATGTTTGAATTTAGATGAGGATTTTTACTGAATTGGGCCTTTAAGCAGCCACAGAGCTGGTTCCTGTCGCTGCCATGGACATTCCACACATTATCCACCGCTTCAGTCCGTTGCACAACACCTGCAAAATCAGTGATTGTGCAGGCATTGTGATTTTGATGAAATTGGTGACATGAAGCAGCAGCGAGGATGCTACGGTGACTGAAAATAGCTCCGTGCTCTTTAGTACATATGAACATCAGGCTAGCATCTACAGCCTGTAGATCAGCGAGCACACCTTCACACATCTACAGACGACAGAAAGCAGTCAAGTTCACGCACTCACGATAGAGCAGAGCCCAAGGTTCTGGTCACCACGACGCTCCTCGGGAGTACAGCTCAAGCTAACTTATTGCTTGTTTACTTCCTGTTTTGATAGCTAGCAGGCTATTTTAGCTCACCACAAGAAGTTAATGTCAATATGCTCAACATCTGAATAAATCAGCTGTGTTAACGATACGACAGTAGCGTTTAGCTGAGCGATACAATAATGAGATAACTAATAAACTGATGTTATATAAACAAAAACAAAAATTTGTTAAAGTCTGCTGAGATGCAGAAGTGTAAGGTTTAGCAACACAGACAACTCTTCTGAAACTCTTCCAGTAGATGAATGTGGCGCTCAGAGTTGTTGTAACTGAACATCAAGCCTTCTATACAGTTTCCATTTGTTCACACTCTGCTTTAGAATAAAGGCCAGCAGAGCCAGGAGAGGTGAGGCCATGCAGTGCCGCAGCAAAGAGACTAAACTCTTCTACAGCCGTGAATGAAACGATGTGAGACTATTAATAAAGCATTCATACATTTTCAGTAATCAGACATGAATGGTGGTGGTTTTCATCATCTTGACTGAACATGGTAGCAGTATGATGACCTGTGCTACTGAAGGACTTTTTAAATTTCTCTTTTAATGACCACAGATCAAACCTTCTCTTAGTTCTTATCATCTTTCATTCTTTATTAAAGAATGATTCCACTGATGCATCAAATTAATCACGTGGACCACCATTCAGCATGCGAAACTGACCCTTAGGACATTGCAACTTCCTGTTGGTGCAAGACAAGTTTGAAAGCTAAGGCCACTCCTGGAAGTTTGGGACAGAAGTTCCCAGGAGTTCCAAAACGAAATTAGGAACCACTTTACTTGGAAAGTATCCAGACTGAAATGATTTTTCTGACAGAGTTTATCCTGTCATGTCTTCTGCTCTTGTTCTTCAGGATGTCACTAAAATTCAGAAAGCACACAAGCCAAGATCAATTTTTGGTGTCAGCTGATGCACGTTTTTGGTCTCAAGAGTTAAAGTGTTTGAAAGCCAAATAAATCATGTATTCATGTGCTTATCAAGTCAGAAACACGAACTCCTGATTTCCACTTGGGGACATGTTAGTCTGTAACAGCACAAAAGATCCAAATAAACACATGTTGAAAGTTTTCGAAAGCTTTCAGAAGAATTTAGATACATTAAGGTGAATCTCGTGACTTATGACAGGGCTACTCAAATACAAAGCTTAAAAGTCCACAAAGAAAATTTTCAAGAAGACAAAGGTCTGTTTATTAAAGTCAGTCAAGCCATGAATTTTGACTCGTTGCGTCGCAGCAACGTCTCACAGATAATCCAAATAACATGTGAAAAGTATAATTTGCTCAGAGTCTGGAGAGAGTTGTGGTTCGGTCTGGACTTTGAGGATGACTGACTTATGATGTCTCAGCACCATAACGTGTTTGCTCGCTGTAGACTTGGGTAGAATCATGTAAGGAAAAGGTGAGATGGAGTGCAACTCTGTGGCCTAAACAGGAATAAGAAGAGAGAAAATGAAGCATGAAATTGTTGAAAATTCTTCTTTCATGGTTTCGGGCAAATAGGAGACTTCTATCAATGTCGCATATGGTCACACTGCAGCTTTATCTCAGTTAGCCTTTTTTTTCTTTTTTTTTTCAAGAATGGTAAGAGGTTATGACACGCCTGAGATATTCTTTGTAAGTTGTTTGTCTATACTTCCTGTATAATGATACTGCTGACAGTAGTCTGTTTGGTTTTTTTTTTTTTTTTTTTTTTTTTTTGGCTCGTCAGGATTATTCTTAAAGTCAGTGCATCAGCCTCCCTGCATTACAAATAAAACTCCAGTGGGGCTAATTCATAAAAAAAAATCACAGTAACTACACAGCGCCGCACTAAATAAGCACTGTGATAACTGAAGCTCATTCATAAAGCTTCACTTACATAAATTAGAGCACCTTTGTCCCATTACTGACATGTTGTTGTCAGGTGTGTTTCAGGTAAAAGCCAATGCAAATCAATGTGTTAATGAGCTGCATCATGTTTAAGTCACAAGTTATAATGATTTGTCTGTTGTTTGCATGTTTGAGCCTAATATATTCAATTTCCATACACGTAATGTTACTGACAATCATTTCCCAAAGCATACTACTGGAACAGTGAATTAAAAATGTTTTTCCTACCTTCCAGACCTCCATTGGTTTCAGTTCATTCTGCTATTAAAATCAACTTGTTGATACTTGAAACGTTCTTGGGATAGGTAATCCATCATCACCAACAAGACGTGTATTCAGGTTTTTTTTAAAAGTTATGTAATTTTAGTGTTTAAGCTCAATAAAAAGCGTGGAGTGAATGTATGCCTCCACCGGGGAATATAGTCCCAAAAGAAGACCTGCGTTTATGGAAAAATTTAAAGGACCGTGACTTCATAAGGCTGTGTAACTATTAGCAGGAGAAACATGGATTTTTAAGGTGGGTGTATCACTTGAATATTTGATTTTGAAAGATTAAGAGATTTTGCAAAATATCAGGAAAGCTGAAATACGGTTTTATCCTTTGGGAAATGATTGTCAGTAACGTTACATGTAGAAAATATTAGGCTCAAACGTGCAAAATGGGTGGTATGGCCCTTTAAAGAGAAACTGACACAAATCAGCAAACCTAAACGTCCTGTTTTAGAGCTCTCTAAAGAAAGGAGGAGCAGAAAACTGCAACAGCATGCAGAGCACACAGACACTACTGTGAGTACCAGTGCATGGAGGGTGTGTGTGTGTGTGTGTGGGTGTGTGTGAGATAGAGATACAGGGCACACCAGATGAAGCTTGAGGAAGAGGCTCACGCCACTAGAACGTGTGAGAACAGAGCAAAACTCTCCATTTAAATAAACTGACCAGCTGAGTGTTTTTATCTGTCAGCGTTAATGATCACTAACACATCTTACACATGAGACACAAACAGTTGAAAACGCCGCTCAGATTTCATATTGATGAAATCTGCTGTCAAACTGAAACATTCATTTTTGTGACAGTGTGTTTTAGGGATCACTTCTTGACATGTAAATAAGGAAAACAGTAATGCAAACACTAAAAGCGTAGCAGCCGTTTATAAATGAGGGAACATGGCTGTGTGACACTATTCTGTTACTGACATGTTAAATCTGGCACTGTGTTTCATGAAACACTCCCTGTGTCTCACCCTCTGCCTACTGGCTGCAAAACAGCTTTAATTTTTTATGAATTTGAGATGCATGTCTTGCATCACCTCCAAACAGTTTTCCAGATTGTGAGCTTGATGCAAATAATGACTTATATGGATATGCATTCAAATCTTTAGCGTGAAATCAACAGGTTCATTTAGGAAATTGAGTGACAAGTTGAATTTATGTAGTGATTTAGAGGTCTTCCACTTTAATTTGTCATTTTCCACAGTTAGACTCGTTATTGTAGAAGAGCATTTTTGTTTTGACTGAGGGTTATAGAAACAGAAATGACAGAAAGTTTGGCACAATAAATAAACATCATGTCTGTAAAGCAACAGTGTTAGGGTGCATGATTGATTATAGTAAATATACTGTACATCCATATCTGTTTGTAAGGCTTGCTTTCTCACTTCTTACTGAAATTCTCATATAATGCCTGAAATCTCAACCAGCCACAGACGTTGTGTGTTTGCAGAGGGACGTCAGTTTCGCTCTGTTTTGTTGAAGCCAAACACAGAGAAGAAGAATGTGAGTTTCCTGTTTGTTAATGGAGGTGCAGCTCCACGCTGTGGAGCCCCAAAGTTTTGTCAAGGATTTGATGAGAATATTGAAAAAGTCACAACATAGACTCTAGTCTGGCAGCTTTAAATTGAGCCTGATCACCAGAGAAAGAGAACACACACACACACACACGCACGCACCCCCTCGCCCCCCCCGAACTGAATATATACCACATGATTTATTGTGCCTGTTAAAATGCAAATGAAGCAATGCGAAAAGGAAAAAAACACAAATGTCTGCAGCATCATCGCTACAGTGCAGTGAGTTCTGCTTCTGCTAGTTTGATCTTAGCATCAGTGAACGTTAACAATTGTGATTGTGTGGCCAAAAAGGGAATGTGAGCATTTTAAAGACATATTTAGATTGTTTGACTATGCAATGTGCTGTCACTTCAAAATTGATCTCTCACAAACTTCAGATTTTCAAGAGGCATAAAAATGATTTTTATACCATGCATTGCAACACGCATCAGTCATTTCAGAGCTGCAGAGCGTCTCCCAGACACTGCAGGTTCTCTGATTGCATCGATTCTGAGGTGCATTAAAGATTCAGGAGTGAATCATCTTCTGAGGGGTAAAAATAAAAGCAGACTTCTCTTGGAGCATTTTCAGACTATGATTTTTTTTGGTCCGGTTGGATTAGGATTTCCCTTGGTTTATGCAGGTCTGAACAAAGCAATCACACCCGGCAGATCAAAATGACCACAGAGCATTCTGATAATGTGGTCTCTGTCCAGTTCCAGATGAAGTCTGGATCAGATATTTGTGGCCTGAACATGACCCACTCTACTTCCAAAACATCTACAGAAAAATCTGTTGATCTGCTGATTGATATAGAAGCAGAGATGACTCGTGTTAAGTACATTTGTTCACGCTCATGCCTACATATGCTTACATTAAGTAAACTACACTAAGTACTGCATTAAGTAAACATCAGATGGATGTTGTTAAAGGTGGAAACACATCAGTCTTAGCTAACGCATGCTCAGGTGAACACATGTTCAGGTTAGTGTGTGCTTGTATGTTGTCAGCATGTAGCTCCGTTCTTCTGTTCAGTGTGTAAAGGCAGCACGTCTTTTTCACATCATGTGAAGCAACGTGGTTTTCCACACGTCTTTAAGTCAGATTCAGCTTCTGCTGTCATAGTTTTCTTCTTCATGGATCAAATGATGCTATGACTAGGAAAGGATCCACATTCATCTTTGTTACTCTGATTTAATTTTCTCAGCAAGTTGATTTTCTTCCAGGCTCTTAGAGGAATGGTGCATTCAATGCTCAAAAAAGTTCAATTGTAAAATAGTCTTACTAGGCAAGTGGCTGAAGCAATAAAGCAACCCCCTCCATCACACTACCACCTCCATGTCTGACTGTTGCTATGACGATCTTAACCCCTACCATCATACTACCACCTCTATGTCTGACTGTTGCTATGACAATCTTAACCCTCACCATCACTCTATCACCTCCATGTCTAACTGTTGCTATGACGATCTTCACCCCACCATCGCGCTACTACCTCCATGTCTGACTGTTGCTATGACGATCTTAACCCCCACCATCATGCTATCACCTCCATGTCTGACTGTTGCTATGACGATCTTATTGTGGAACGCTGTGTTGATGTAACGAGTCCACGTCTTCCAGAAAGTTCCACTTTCCAGTCATCATCCACAGAACATGATCCAGAAGGCCTGAGGGTCATCAGGTGTTTTTGGTAAATGTGAGTCGAGTCTTTATGTTCCTCTTGCTGATTCGTGGTTTTCACCTCACAGCTCTCCATGGACTCATTTTAGCCCCGCCTCTTTATTTAGCCCCACCTCTTTCTGATGGTGGCATCATGAACACTGACTTTACCCATGATGAGCGAGGCCTGCAGCTCCTAGATGTTCTTCTGGGTTCTTTGTGACTTCCTGGATGAGTCATTGATGGTCTTGGAGAAGTTTTGCTCGTTGGGCCTCATGGGAAGATTCATGGCTGTTCCGTGTTTTCTCCGTGACTCTCTCTGTGGTTTGCTGGAGTCCCAGAGCCTCAGAAATGAGTATGAACCTTTCAGACTGATAGATTTCAGTTTCTTCTGGAGTTTCTTTGATCTGGGCATCGTGTGGAGCTTGTTGAGACCTTTTAGCTGCTTCACGTTGCTGAAAGCTTTTATTTAGTGATGTTTAGATTCAGCAGGCTGCAAGAATCAAGCCTGCTGTGTCCAGTCTACTTCAACCAATTATCTAATCAATTTAGTTACTTGGTTTAGTAACTAAGGGAGCGATTACTTTATCACATGGTGATATAGATATTGGAGAAATGTTTTCCTTTAATAAAGGAAATGGTCATTTAAAAACTGTGTTTTTTCAGGCTGTTTGTGTGTGTGTGTGTGTGTGTGTGTGTGTGTGTGTGTGTGTGTGTGTGTGTGTGTGTGTGTGNGTGTGTGTGTGTGTTACGACCCGGCCTAGGGGAACCGGGCGTAACATAAGGTCAAAGTTTCCCCACACAAACCCGCTCCCAAGGAAGGCCCAAAACAAAGTTATTTCATGCCAGCTGAAAGCAGTATTTGTTTGCTTCAGGGTGAGAACAGCCAAAATAACAAACAAAACCAACTAACAGCCCTAAAACTTCCCGAAACCAACATAATAATGAAAATAAAATACACAGGACTAACCAGAGGGCTGTACCACGAAGCGAGATTCGTGGGTTAGCGAGGTATGTTGAGCCTAAAGCCAGGATTTTCAGTACCACAAAGGCTCTCTTTTAACCTGGCTGGATCACTATGGCAACTGATGCTGCAGACATAACCTGGTTGGGACCAGGTTATGTTGAGAGTTTTGGCTTGAAATCGACTAAAAAGCACCACCCTTTCACTAATCAACTCTTTTGGAAATGGTGTCACCATTCTTTTTGGGTGCAAGAATTGTGCAAGGTTCACTTCAGAGAGAGAGAGAGTTTAGAGACAGAATGTTGGAGATATATATATAATATGTACCTGTATATGCGTTGTATATATATGCATTTTTTATATATATGCGTTTTTTATATATTTTATATATATATATATATGTGTTACATACATATATAAAACACAACGTGATGCATAAAACATTATATATAGTTTTACAGTTTGCGCTACTGTAAGTGCACGGCTCCAGTTCAGCTCGACAAGTTTTCATAATGTATTCCCTCAGCTGAGAATCTGAAGCATATATGTTTGTGGTGTTCCTGGCCATTTGCCCACACTTGCTATAATAGAAGCCTTCTATAAAATCACAGGTAACATACATTCATAGTTCACTATATTATGAATCAGTATGACGTTTACATAGTATATTATATTATTAATCACTATAACTTTAGCCTACGGTATACAGCTAATAGAAAGCCGATTAAAAATGGATTAGTTGACACTAATGAAATTAATTTCAGTTTGATTTGGTAAAAACTAGTGATTGTTATGTATCCTACATGGACAGTGTCAGACCTAAACACAGTTCTTAGTATAATATTTAAATCTGCTGCATCAGGTTTAAAGTGTCAGAGCTGTAGAATGTGCAGCATCACGTTAGGAATAAACGGTGGCATTGAGATGCATTGAGTGGTAAATTACAGAAAACTTACGCATAAACTATCAGCAACTTTCTGCTAGCATTCCTCCCTAGCCTTATTTGCAGCAATGTGTTGCTGTTAGCAGTTATGATGTGTTTGAAATCTTCATAGCGCTGCATGATAACTTTGCTCCTCCTAACTGAAATAAACAGCTCTGATTGGTCCATTTTGTCCAGTAGGAGAGGTAAATGATGGCCGATACGCCCCCTTTATGGGAACGTGCACAGAGCTTGATGAGGAAAGCCTGGGTTGACAAAGACGGTTGATAACCATCGTCGTGGTACCTGTTATCTCTGACTGGAGTTTTAGGCTTTGTGGAGCAGCTAAGGCAAAGAAACCCTGGATCTGATGAACGTGCTTCGTGGTACAGATCTCTGGTCTCCTAATCCACAGCAGAAGAAAAGAACGTGCACAAAATAAAATAGCTTCTCACCCAAATTGCTCCTGTGAAGTGCTATTTACAGATATATACAAACAATCAGAGTTAGAATGACAAAAAACACAGAACGATCAAACAGAACAGAACAGCTAGCATGACAGTTCCAGTTAGCAGAAGAACAAAATAGCCAGCACTACAGTCCGAATGGACAGAAAAACAGAATGACACAAGCACAGACTCACAGCGGCATTTGCTGGGAGCAGCCAAGGCAGGAAACCCCGACCCGAAAGCTAGCTGTCAGCTGGGCTGTTTGAGTCCCAGGGCGATCTGCACCAGCCAGTCAATGTACGCATCCACAGATCCACAAATCCACAATCCACAAACGCACAGGCATAGCCTGCTACAGGCCAGTGAGAGAGAGAGAGAGAGAGACCAAAACGAGAGGCAAAAACACACAAACACAACCGTACAAACAAATATAACCAAATATGACCACAGGGTCGTAACTAGATAGATAGATAGATAGATAGATAGATAGATAGATAGATAGATAGATAGATAGATAGATAGATAATGTCATTATGTATTGGGTTGAAGATCTGACAAAATTAAATGTGACAAATATGCAAAAACAGAAGAAATCAGGAGGGAGCAAATCCTTTTTCATGGCTCTGTAAGCTGCCACTATCTCACTGTAGCTCACATAAAGATAGATCACTTCTCAGTAGTACGAGCACTTTGCAGTAAGAAGAGCATGTGTAACTTTATGTAAATTAGAACCAAATCCTCCACCCTGAAGGCAGGTAAGAAGGTAAAGAAGCAGCTCCTGAGTTTAGGTGTTGCAGCTCCGCTTCACAACGTCTACGGTATGAACCCAGAGCGTCTATAATGGCCACACAGCCTGCAGCATGACAGCAAAGATCCACTGTAAAACACATTAACATAAACATAAAAGCAGCTGCTGCTGATGGACCGTGCATTTATGAGCCCATTTAGTTGTTTAAGGGTGTTTTCTCTTGTATTACCACAGATAAGGCCACGTGTACACAAAGCTGTGCGCATTAAAATATTTCCAGAAGCTACAGTACACCACTGCTCTGACATAAACCATAAGGAACAGCTTTTTAGGTTCAGTCCCACAGAATTCAAGTGAATGACTCAACAGTGAAAAATGGCTAAACAGCGCCCTCTACAGGAGTTAGGCCACAGTTTACACAGTGGAAATGTGTTCGAAGCAGGTGAATAAGAAGCAGATTCACCTCATTAAAAACAAAGGAAGTGTGTGCTCTTGTGAAATTGTCCTGTAATTCTGTTGGCCAGTAATTCCTATGACAGTTTTAGATGAGATCGTAAAGGACCATACTGGCGATTGTGCATGTTTGAGCCCAATATATACAACCTGCATACGTGTTACATTGCTGACAACCAATGTCCGAAACGTAAAACCATATTTTAGTTTTCCTGTTAGTTTCCAAATCCCCTTATCTTTCAAAGTCAAATGTTCAGGTGATACACACACCTTAAAATTCAGTGTTTCACTTGCTAATGTCTGAATGAATGGAGAAGGGATGGTCATTTTTAGTTTCTCAGTAAAAGCCGTCTTCTCCTAGGACTGTAGTTCCTTGCAGAGACAAATATTGTCTTCTGTGCAGCTCCATGTTGGATTGGTTAAATAAAGTTACTTTGAGCTGAATAGCTAATAAAGTGATTGCTGTGATGGATTATTTATCTCAAGCACATGCTAAGTCTGTATAGTTTGACTTTAATAGTGTACTGAAATAAATTTAAACCAATGACAGTCTGAAAAGTTGGAAAAACATTCTAAAGTTTACCACTGAAGTAGTATATTTTGGGTAATGATTATGGGAGTTGTATATATTGGGCTCACATGCACAATCGCCGGTATGGTCCTTTTAAAGACACATACCTGTAAGAGGATACCTCAGACACAGTTTGGGCCATCATTCTAATAAACTGCAGGTAACCATAACAACAGTTGTCTGTTTATATCTCCATTACTCAGTAAATCTCACTGGTACAAAGCCAAAATAAAATCCCTCTTTATTTTCATTTTGCAGAACTCTTCATTGTGGATGTCACTTATCACTTAATGTTAGTACTTAGTATTTTTAATGTATAATGTGTTATGAGCACAGATACACACATTCAATTTAAACATTAATAGCAACACTTTAAGTTCTTACTGTTTTTAATTCTATTTTATTTAGTGTAGCGTCGGTGTTTCTGTCTTTACCTTCCTCATTATGTGTGTCTTGTAATTACAGTTGCAACACTGAAATTTCCCCCTGGAGATTAATAAAGTACTACTCTACACAGTTTATTATCAGTTTATTATCAGACGTTGCACGGTTGATCGGCCATGCCACGTCTACTCCTCGGATCGTGTCATGGAGGCGTTACCTTTTAGTTTTTGGCACGTGTTTAGGCCTATTCACATTTTTTCTGACAGCGTTTTGTAATCTAATGTAAGTATGTTGGGTTTCCATGTATTACTGCTAACTGGTATTCAACTTCAAATCATGTCCTACATGTCTTACATTGATTCAGGTGTACATTTATAAGCTGTAAGTTCTGTGTTGTGAGGAAAACACCTCACAGTGAAAGGAGATGACGGCGTCAGCGTTTCAGAATATTCCTGCTGACTCTTCTGAAAACAGCTCCACTCCTGAAGGTTTGACATTTGAAACCTGAAGTGATGTGTTAAAAGCCTGATTGAATTGCATCCTTTATTTTCTGTCTCCCTCCCTGTCTAACTTTCTATCTTTCCAATCTGTCTCCTCTCTGTTGAACACTTTCCTCTTTTCTTGCCTGTTTTGCTTGCGTGTCCCTGTCCTTGCCGGTCAGATGTCACGGGGGGTTCAGGCCTGGGTACCGGCGCCATCGTCGGCATTCTCATCGTTGTCTTTTTCCTGCTGTTGGTGGGCGTGGACGTCACCTGCTACTTCCTCAACAAGTGCGGCCTCCTCATGTGCATCGCTGTTAACGTCTGTGGGAAGGCTGGTCCCGGGGACAAGAGTAAGGACATTGAGGAGGGCAAGGCTGCATTCACGTGAGTTAACTTTACCTTAGGCTCTTTACAGCAGACTCACCTGGGACGTTCTGCAACATTTTGAGACACCAAACAGAAAATACTGTCAAACATGAACTTTTTTTTTTTTTTTTTTTTTTNTTTTTTTTTTTTTTTTTACTGTGCATTTTTCCTATTGTGCTTTTATTTTGTAAAGATGGGCGGCAGGGGAATCAGTCATGGTTTCTTATCTAAGTATTTACATACATGGAGCATGTTATGAAGAGGTCCTGCCTTGGCTAAGAATGGAATCTGGGTAAACTGCTGGGAAGGCCGCCATGCTCACCACTGTACCACAATGCTAACACGTTTACAGTGACGGATAAACGATGGTGGCAAGCTAAGACAAAGCGCCATCTGTAGGAAACATGTTTTGACCTTAAACCTGCTGAAAACGTTAGCTAGCAGCAGGTTTAACTTAAAATGCTCACCTAGGAGGGGGGTGAAATGTTTATGTGGTGAACTAAAACAAAGCACCTAGTATAGGAATCGTGTATGTACCTTAAACCTGCTGCTACGATTAGCTAGTGGAGTGTTTTAGTTTAGTTGCTAACATCAGCTACTGGAGTGTTTTAGCTTAAACCTGCTGCTAACATTAGCTCTGGAGTGTTTTAGCTTAAACCCGTTGCTAACATTAGCTAGTGGAGTGTTTTAGCTAAAACCTGCTGCTAACATTAGTTAGTGGAGTGTTTTAGCTTAAACCTGCTGCTAACATTAGCTAGTGGAGTGTTTTAGCTAAAATTTGTTGCTAACATTAGCTAGTGGAGTGTTTTAGCTAAAACCTGCTGCTAACATTAGCTAGCGGAGAGTTTTAGCTTAAACCTGTTGCTATTAAATAAGCTAAGCATTAGTTTAAGCTAAACCTGTCATTTTATATCTGTTACTAACATTAGCTAGTGGAGTGTTTTAGTTAAAATCTGTTGCTAACATTAGCTAGTGGAGTTTTTTTTTTTTTTTNTTTTTTTTTTTTTTAGCTTAAACATGTTGCTAACATTAGCTAGTGGTGTGTTTTAGCTTAAATCTGCTACTAACATTAGCTAGTGGAGTGTTTTAGCTAAAACCTGCTGCTAACATTAGCTAGCAGAGAGTTTTAGCTTAAACCTGTTGCTATTAAATAAGCTAAGCATTAGTTTAAGCTAAACCTGTCGTTTTATATCTGTTACTAACATTAGCTAGTGGAGTGTTTTAGTTAAAATCTGTTGCTAACATTAGCTAGTGGAGTTTTTTTTTTTTTTAGCTTAAACATGTTGCTAACATTAGCTAGTGGTGTGTTTTAGCTTAAATCTGCTACTAACATTAGCTAGTGGAGTGTTTTAGCTAAAACCTGCTGCTAACATTAGCTAGCAGAGAGTTTTAGCTTAAACCTGTTGCTATTAAATAAGCTAAGCATTAGTTTAAGCTAAACCTGTCGTTTTATACCTGTTACTAACATTAGCTAGTGGAGTGTTTTAGCTTAAACCTATTGCTAACATTAGCTAGTGGAGCGTTTTAGTTTAAGCCTGCTGCTAACATTAGCTAGTAGAGTGCTAAATCTGAAGCTGCTGCTAACATTAGCCAGCGGAGTCTTTTAGCTTGACTTGGCCATGCAGGGCTGCATGCTGATGTCAAAGATGATGAAGCATTTCACTTTACTGGAGTCTTTAGCAGCAACTTTTTCTCCTCACGCTTTGCAAATTGGATATCCATTTTCATTCAGCAAATGCTCCACACTGCCTATTTAATTTGCTTTTTCACTGAATTAATGGGTTTTAGTAGCTATGTACTGTATATTTCCTTCAGTGAGAGTGATGCTTTCAAAAAGGGGGTAAAAGGATGGAAAAAATTATGTCCTTCTTCACAGCCTACTATCCTCATACTTCATAGTTATGTTGGTTTGATATCGCTTTGCATAGGTGTAGCTTTAGTTATGGACGGGAGGGACGTGTACCTACCTGTGTCAAGGTGTTGCCAAATTGTCCTTACAGCCGTCAGTTAGGGATTGTTGAGAAAGTGCAGTTTAAAAAGTGTGAGCTCAGTGTGCTTTGCATCTCTGTGCTGACTTGGAGTGTCTGTTGACTGTGAATAAGATGCTTTTTGGGAGTTATATTGGAGCCCTTCATGGTACATTTATACTTTTGTTACTTTTTTACTTTTATTTCTCACTTTGTACTTGAAATAATCCATCGGTGACGTCGGCGCCAGTCAGTCCTCATATTACAAACTCTAGCAGGTGATAGTTTGAACCTGCACAATGTGAACGTGCTCTTGCTGAGAATCTCTGATGTTTGACGTCAGCTGTGTTAAATGAAAGACTCAGAAAGTTTCACAGGGACGATTACAGCTGCTGATTTTTCACCTCTTGATTAAAACAGAGAGGCACATTACTGATTATCCTTCATTTATTTTCTTTTAACATTGACGTGACAAAGAAAAAGGCACAGAGCAAGTCACACACACACAATTCTTCTGGCTAAAATGTCTCTACTAAGGTTCAGAACAAACTTATGCCCTTGACATGCACGACATCATGAAGAATAAAGTATTTAGCACCGTATTTAACAGCTTGACCTTGCTGATGTCTAATCATGCGGTAATAAATCGTGTTTGATGAAACGGCTTTTAATTCCGTTGAATATATTAAAGTCTCTCATCGTTCCAGCTTCTTCATCTTCATAATGCAGCACCAGAAAGAATATTTCCACCAGACAGGCTCACAAGTTCAAAGCAAAGTCAAAAACGTTGTGGGGAACCAGTGGATGAGTGGAGCTGAATGCCATTTACTCTTACACACTGTGACCTATCAGTCAAAAAGTCCACTATCCAGCCAATTCTGACTTTTTACATGAACACATTTGTTGAGAATGAATGGTAATATTTGTAAATGTGATATTTCTAACGGCACTGCAAACCCCGACTTTGCACAGACATGCACTTTAATCATAAGAAGAGAGCAAGGAATGATGATAATACTCTTCCTCCCAGAGGAGAGCTGGAATCAAAGCCTGCAGGTGCATGCTGGGATGCTGAAGGATGATGAAATGCTGGACTGACACAGTGAAAAAGTACATTTCATCTGTTGCCCTCTCCTTACAGGAAAGATGAATCTAAGGAGCCCATAGTTGAGGTGAGAACAGAGGAGGAACATACCCCAAACCAAGAAGGAGTGGGTCCCGCTGAGCCCAACGAGACCACCCCTTTGACAGAACCTGAGTGAGTATGGATCAGGAATACTTTCCCAACAAGGCCGATCTGCTCAGCATCTGTATAGATAGAAGAATGAAGGTACTCCAGACGCATCCAGTTTCAAATGCGGACTAATATGCCCTGTACAGTGTGTTTAACACCAGATACAAGACATCAGTTCAATGCTCACTACATCCCACCATGTTCACAAGACCGCGCTTTACAATATGCATGACTGCTAACAGCAGCGATGCAGCGTGTCCAATCCCAGTCACTTAAAGGACCATACCATCCATTTTGCATGTTTGAGTCTAATATATTCAATTTTCATACACGTAACGTTACTGACAATCATTTCCCCAAGGATAAAATTGGAATGGTAAATTAAAAATGTTTTTCCTACCTTCCAGACCTCCATTGGTTTCAGTTCATTCTGCTATTAAAATCAACTTGTTGATACTGTAAACGTTCTTGGGATAGGTAATCCATCATCACCAACAAGACGTGTATTCAGGTTTTTTTAGAAGTTATGTAATTTTAGTGTTTAAGCTCAATAAAAAGCGTGGAGTGAATGTATGCCTCCACCGGGGAATATAGTCCCAAAAGAAGACCTGCGTTTATGGAAAAATTTAAAGGACCGTGACTTCATAAGGCTGTGTAACTATTAGCAGGAGAAACATGGATTTTTAAGGTGGGTGTATCACTTGAATATTTGATTTTGAAAGATTAAGAGATTTAGCAAAATATCAGGAAAGCTGAAATACGGTTTTATCCTTTGGGAAATGATTGTCAGTAACGTTACATGAATGAAAACTGAATATATTAGACTCATGCAAAAAGGGTGGTATGGTCCTTAAATATTAAATATCAACCAATATGACCAACACCTGTGGAATGTCACTGGAACAGAGGTGTTTAAAGTTTTTACTTATCATTATTGAAACTGCTAATTTAACTGCTGCTGATTTACTCCTCTGCTGCACAGTTGATCTACTCGCTGTGTGAGGGAAAAAGTTCTTATTGTCGTAAGCCTACAGTAAAATCATTCTGTAGATAGTAACACGTCAGTAGTTTACATTTTAGAACAAACTAAAGGCTGCAGTGTGCTTCATCTGACCCAGCACATCCTGCGTGGTTATACTTTTTCAGAATGTTCACACTGGAAGTGGGGGGGAGGGGGGTAATCTCAACACAGTTAATCATATTAACAAGGGTAAAGGCACAGACTTTAAAGTTAGGAGAGGGGAGGGGTTATTAACAGGACATTTTTAGTTTTCAGCGTGTTTTTGTGATCTCCACTTACGTCCCAGTTTATGGACATATAAGTTGTATTTCCTCCGGCACAGTGAGCGTGACGGAGAATTTAAAACCCTCCCCTGCTCCCCTTCACACCTCAGCACACCTGTCCTATTGCTGCATGGAGTGGGCACGCCTGGTGGAGTGGCAGAGTCAGAAATGTACAAATTTAGTTGCACACAGAGGTGTGTACAGTAGCCAGAAACTGTACTCAAAAGTACTGTTACTTTATGATAATAGTGACTCAAGTATGAGTAAGAGTAGTCACCAAAATAATGACCTGAGTGAGAAAATATCTATTAAAAAAATTACTTGAGTAGTGAGTAACTTTGATCAAGCTTATTCTTTAGAATAATCAACAAGCTATAAAGGCTCATCTGAGGAAAAATATGCAAAGTAGCCACATGTAGCTTCTAATACAATCCAAATCATATCATATAAAGAAACAGTAGACAGTAATAAATCAGATATTTACCACATAACAAATCATGACAATTCTCCTGGCCCCAAGACAGTTAGCTAGGTTAGCTTCATGAATTTACTCAGAATAGAACAGGAAAACTTGAGTTAGCATTAGCAGCAGCAGCTAGTTAAGACAGTTAGCTAGGTTAGCTTCACAAATATACTCACAATAGGACAGGAGAACTTGAGTTAGCATTAGCAGCAGCAGCAGCTAGTTAAGACAGTTAGCTAGGTTAGCTTCATGAATTTACTCAGAATAGAACAGGAAAACCTGAGTTAGCATTAGCAGCAGCAGCTAGTTAAGTAGCTAACGTTGTAGCTTACTGCCACATTTCCCCAAGTTCCATGTGGATTCTTAGAAGCTGAAATGTCGCATTTTTAGCGACAAAGACGGCAGAGTGAGAAAAATCGTGTTTGCTTAGTTGAAGTTCATTTTAATTAATATTATAATATTATATTTAATTAATATTATATTTTAATTATTAAGGCCACTATCAACTCTTAATGAGCCCAATGCCATGGCAACCCATCGTTGTCATGGAGATGACGGGACGCTGAATGTGATTGGACCAAACCAAAGCAGCAGACATTCTGCTGTTCACAGCAGAGAAAGCGAGAATTTTGACTCGTTGCGTCGGAGTGATGTCTAACGGATAATACAAATAAAACAGTAACGCAAAGAATGCGACCAAATGTAACGGAGTAAAAGTACATTTTTATCTTCATAAATATACTCAAGTATGAGGTCAAAAATATCCTGGAATAAAACTACTCAGTAAAGTACAATTTTGTGAAAAAAGTTACTAAAGTAAATGGAACGGAGTAAATGGAACACTGTTACTACACATCTCTGGTCGCGCGCACACACACACACACACACACACACCATTAGAAAGACATTTTCTACCACCTTCCTCGTCTCTGACAGGCTTTTCAGAGGAGTCATACTGTGGCCTTTATAGTTGCTATAGAAACGTGTTCGCTCTGTCATGCTAAAGCAGAGTCCTGATGCTGAATCTGGTTTAGAGCTTTTAAACCTACTTCAGTTCGTACTGACTTATTCACGTCAACAAGGTGTTTCCTCCTGAGCAGTGTGAAAGTTGTCTTATTTTATGTGTTTACTCTTTACTCTGCAGACGTTTTGTTGCTAACGTTTTAATTCTGTAGATTTTACTTTTCACTGCTCGTACAGTAGAACTCACTGCCTTATTTATGCCTTGACTTCACTCCCCTGTACCCCTTTATTTCTCCTCTTGCACTTTTCCTTCTTTCCCTCACTTTTCTTATGGCTTTTTGGCTTCCTCCTCCTCCTCCTCCTCCCCACCAAACAGGCCTGCTGCTGCAGACACCACCTCCACAGTGGTAAACTTGCTTTCCTCCGCCGGCACTAACTCAGTTGCTGAGAGCTTTAGTACGGCACAGAGCAGCCCCGCTAGCGAGAGCACCACGCTAACCATCAGCACCTCCACCCCAACCAAAGCCGCTCCCACCAAGTCCTCCCCAGAAAACAGCCCTGCAGCCCAGTCCGGTACANCCCCAACCAAAGCCGCTCCCACCAAGTCCTCCCCAGAAAACAGCCCTGCAGCCCAGTCCGGTACACTTAAAGCTAACATTGCTTCACCTCCTCCGGCTGCCCAACCCAATGTTGGGCCCCTGGTTGACCTGAGCGACACCCCTAAAGTTTCCCCCTCGTCCAACCCGACACCCCCCGTCTCAGAGCCAGTCAGCCTGTCCTCTGCTAAAGCCGACGGGCCGCAGAGCCAGCGTGACCCAGTCAAAGCCCCTGACAGCATCCAGAAATCCGACTTACAAATAGATGGTCCAACCAAGGATGCGCCAAGAGCCCTGAGCTCAGACTCCACCACAGCAGCCCAGAATGAGTATGAGCACGTCTCCCATTGTTCTTCTTCTCTGGTGGCATTCCAATAGCTCCCCAGCAAATCATTTTGAAGGAAAACTCTACCTTAAATCACCAACTTTGCCAAAACTGCTATTTGCAATACAAGGATCATGCAAAGAAGAACGTTATGATAATTACAGCACTTTATCAGCGCCGACTGCTGGAATGAACTGAATAATCTCTTACTGATGATCATTGTGAGAGTATGTGAGGGTGGAATTTTCCTTTTGAAAATGAAGAACGCCACATGCTGGACATGCTGAACACCGTGCAGCTATGAACCACTGGAATGCCACCAGTCACTTCCTGTCTCCATTTAACCTCCACCTCCACCTGTATGTTCACATGATTGATTCAGCATCCTCCTTTCTTCTTTATCTCACCCAAGTTGTGTCATTGATTTTACAGTTAGCCGCATCATTACCAGCAGCATGTAGCTGAGTGATGCATGAGATTTCAAACACATTTATAGGTGCTGCTTGTTCTCATATTAACATGAAAACCTCCTCAGTCGTGATAAACGAATGCCACAGAACATCATTTATACTGCATGAATATTTCGCTGTTCATATGTGTGATAAGTGGTATTCAGTGTAAAGGACCATACCACCCATTTTTTCATGTTTGAGCCTAATACATTCAATGTTCATACATATAACGTTACTGACAATCATTTCCCAAAGCATACTACTGGAACGGTGAATTAAAAATGTTTTTCCTACCTTCCAGACCTCCATTGGTTTCAGTTCATTCTGCTGTTAAAATCAACTTGTTGATACTGTAAACGTTCTTGGGATCGGTAATCCATCATCACCAACAAGACGTGTTTTTTAGAAGTTATGTCATTTTAGCGTGTAAGTGCAATAAAAAGCATGGAGTGAATGTATGCCTCCACCAGGGAATATAGTCCCAAAAGAAGACCTGCGTTTATGGAAAAATTTAAAGGACCATGACTTCATAAGGCTGTGTAATTATTAGCAGGAGAAATACGGATTTTTAAGGTGGGTGTATCACTTGAATATTTGATTTTGAAAGATTAAGAGATTTAGCAAAATATCAGGAAAGCTGAAATATGGTTTTATCCTTTGGGAACTGATTGTCAGTAACGTAACATGTATGAAATGTGAATATATTGGGCTCAAACATGCAAAATGGGTGGTATGGCCTTTTAACACCAACTGCAGACATGACCGCAAGTATTACTACCCTGATAGTTTACTCAAATAATCTACCAAAAGTCCTGAAAATTGTTGAAATTAACAAATCATTTTTCATCCATACAAGCTTGTCTTAGTTTGCAGTGGAACAAAACAAACAAAAAACTGTGAAAAGAACTGAATGCTGTGTCTTTTTCCAACAAATATGTTTCAATGGCCTGGAGAATATTATTGATATCCTTTAGAAGTTAGAAGAAATAATTTGTCTTCAGTCTTATAATCAGCCTTATTATCTGATTTTCAGTCTCGTACTAAAATGAGTAGCAGGTGATCTGTGTTGGCATGTACGTTTTTGTGTAGATCATTATGTGACAGGATGAATCTGATTGGCTGGAAGAAATCTCCATGTTTTCAGCAAAGTGCCTCCACTTCTCCAAATTCACAAAGGAAATTCCTGATAATGCAAATTACTCTGTTTTATTTTTTTGCCGTCCCATTTACACACACACACACACACACACACACACAGTTGTTGATGAGTACAATGTACTAAACTCACACTGCCTCCTACTGAGGCATTCCAATATTTTTCCATGACTATCGTTTGATTATTTAAAACATGTTTAACGATGTGATTAATTATTTAAACCTATTTTTAGCCATAAATCAAAAGCAAAGAATCTGTTCTATTACATGGGATATAAAGAATGGAAGACACCAAATACTTTTACAAGTTTTAACTTGGTGCAGAGAAAATGAAAAGTATAAGGGCACCAATACTTTTGTCCACTTTTGTCTGTACACTCTAAAAAGCAATTCAAGAGACCTTTAACACTTCATAACATATTGCAATATTGGAATCAAAAATATAATTAAATGACTGTGTTAAACTGAAAATATAATTTAATAACTTGCCTGAAAGCATTATACTGGTGCATATTTCAGCTTTTTTTTGTAATGAATTTTAACTCCAATTCCTCCTTTCATTGATCAAAAATTAAAAAAAAAAATTGTCCCAACTTAATCAAACAGGCGTGTTAACTTGTTTTCTCTCCTTCATTTGATGAGTTTGCCTGAGACCCCGTCCACTAAAAACAAACGCTTTGGACCAACAAAAAACATGAATGCAACAGTTTCCATCAGGCTGTCTGAGTTGTGAGAACTTCTAGTGAAATGAAGTAGAACCAACACAGAACATTAAGGAAGAGGAAAAGGTTTTTCCTGAAGATTTGAAATTTTTTTTTTAATGTACAGTACCATCAACTTCATAAATGATGGGATAAAGACAAGTTTCTAACTTGAGCACACATAAAAATTAAGTTGTTCCAACTACTTTTTTTCTAAATTGTTTAAAGGCAATTTTCAGTGCTGTGTGTACTTCATAATTTTAAGTATGAATGCAATTTTTTAAGTTGAGAAGGTTTAAAAAAATAAGTTGGTTTTTCCAGGTTTGTCACTACATCCGTGACAGAAGCAGACAGACGTTTTTTTTATTAGGAACAATGAGCAGAAATAAGAAGATAAAATAATTATGAATCATTACCTCAGGTCAAATGTAATAACAATAATAATAATAATAATATCTAGAGATTTGTTATGCGGTTAGATTGAAATTTTGCAGAAGAGATTTGTCACTAAACGGCCTCCAGCAGCAGCGTTTCATCACTCCACGTCCTCTTCTCACTTTGGTTTTATATGAGGTGCTAAATGATGGATGTCAGCGTTACACTTGTGTTTTCTGTTCTACTTTCTGCTGTGACAGTTGTTCATAGATTTATTGAGTGGGTAGAAAAGCGCTGTGATGAATTTGGGTCGCTGTTTGGAGTTTTACCTTTGTCAGTTTGAGGTGGTTCCAGATTCCTGACAGGCTCTAAGGACGATCAGGCTGCTGTGGCTGAAGATGAATTATAGAAGCTTACTGGCGATAAAACCGTCTCAAACGTGGCTCAGTCGGACGGCCAGAAGAAGATGTCAGTGATGAATTATGGGAAGTTAAAAGTTTATTGGTAGTGGGGTGCCTGTCAGCTCAGCGTCCCTGATAAAACCAAGCTTGTCATTGGAGGGATTTTTCTTCGTAACTCTGAAGTAAAGGTCTCCCTGCTGAGTCTTCCTCAGACTGAAACATCCTGTCAGACATCCTGTGGGTTTATTAGAAATTTATTCCAGTGATTTCTCTGTACCAAGGTGAAGTTTAGTCTGGGAACAGGACAGTTCAGAATGCATTCCACCTGTGCTTATGTGAAAGGAGCCATGCAGAGCTAAACAAGCTGCTCTTTTCTGAACCAACTGCAGCTTTTTAATACCCTTCTTTCTGACTGCAGACCAAGCAGCTGAGCAGTATTCATGTTGGGTTAGTACCAGCAGGGTACCAGCATTTCTATAAAATCTCAGATCTACAGAAGACGAACACTTCCTTGACATTTTTTCACAATGTCAACTTGAGGAGATTAAGGACAATGCTGATCCAGGACAATGCCCTAACATCCTGGCTTCTTTAACAAACTGGAGATCCTGTTTAACTATGGAACTCAATCTAGTTTAGCTTTATATCCAAAAACCATAAATTTACATTTAGATAAGTTCAGGACCAGTTTGTTTTTACATAGCCAGTTCTGCACCTTTATCAGCTTTTTGACTGAAACCTCTGTTATGTGTTTACAGACAGAGTACAGTCATCAACATATATCAACATACATAACCACAGATGCTTTCTCAAAGAAAAGTTAAAAGTCGTTTGTAAAAAATAAGTTGAGAAAAGGTCAAAAGCAGCTTCCTTGGTCAATGCATTTCATTTTATTTCATGCGCACGATTATATATATATTTGCACAATTATATATATATATATTTGTGCAAATACAGTGTATATATAATCGTGCAAATGAAATAAAATGAAATATATACTGTATATATAATATATATAATTGTGCAAATATATATATAATCGTGCAAATGAAATAAAATGAAATGAAGTGAGCAAATAAAATATATATATATACACAATTATATATTATATAAGAATAATAAAAAACAAAGAATCACAAAAACATCAGGAAAATAATCAACATAGTTCTCGTACAGGAGAGGTAAAAAGCCACAGGCTTATGCTAGGACCGTCCCTAACATTAATCTTCAGTTTAATCCATCACGCAACAGAAAACGACAGAAGTGACTCAGATTACACAAAATCAAAAAATAGACAGTCACTTTTCTACCAGCAGTGACACTATGTTTGCAGTGGTAACAGAGTCAGCTTCAGTACTTTTTTACAGTAAAGTAATAAAACGAGGTTGCCCGCTGTTCAACGTCTAGCGTCCTGCAGCAAAATCACCAGTACTGTTTGCATCCAGTACTCATCCTAGTTTTCTGTTTTAGTGCTGCTTTTATACCAGTAACAGGAGATAATGACGTGACTTCGTGATACATGTTGTCAAAGATGCAGCAGCTTTGAGACGTTTGCAGGAAGGAGTCTTTCAGTTTGTCGGCCATGACGGCTGATGGTATTTGTAGACGCTGTATGTGGGACAGTCGCTGCCCTAATTTGTAAAGTCCAGTGTGTCAGCAGGATCAAAGCGCCTTTCCGAGAACTCAAACAGACGGCACTAAAAGAGCTGCTCAGACTGTTGTGAATGCAGTTGAACTTTTTTGCGCCACATTTTCCAGTGGAAGCCGACATGCAAACACACTACACACGCTAACAACTGAAGATGCTGTGCTACTTTCTCTGTTCCACTGTGTCCGTGCTCAGTCCAGACAGCGTGTAATCCTCTTGTGTTGCAGGTTTTCCCTGACTCTTTCCTTCCTTGGTGTATTTTGTCGTACTGTACCAGCCCTGTCCCATTCCACATCAGACATCATTGTTCCTTGAAAGTAGCTGTGACATCCATGTGCTCTTATTTGAAGTATGGCAAAGAGAGCAAGCGTGATCACATTACGTGTGAAATGCATTCAGTTCCAGGAGGGAAGACAAATTCCCTCAAAGGATTCCCTCATCCTGCACGTTTCCCCCCTCATTTTCATCCTTTTTTCCTTTGATAGTTTACACAAAAGGCTCCGAGACATTTGCCCTGTTTGAGAGAGATTTCCTCTGTTAACAGACTCTCTCCTCTTTCTCTCTCTCTCTCTCTTCCTTCTGTTTGCTCCTCCAGTGGTAAAACTGTGAAGGACGACAACACTAAAAACGCCACGGAGGCGACGAACGCCACGGCTGAGGTGAAGACGGTCCCCAGCGAGGCCGCCCAGACGAATGGAAACGAAAGCAAAGCGTAATCTCCTCGCGCTAGAGCATCAGGGAGGAGGCGTGTTTGTTTGTTTGTTTGTTTGTTTTGGGGGTGGGGGGGTAGTAATGGCTCAAAGGGATCACAGTAACTGAAAACTCAAAGTAATGTCACAGACTCCACCCAGTGTAAGAAAAACACCAAAAACAGAAAGCGTCTTCTCCTGTGTCTTCTGACCAGACAAATATAAAGGCCTCACGCACACATTTTAGCTCCTTTTCTGCTCCCTTTCTGCTCTTGTCACAGAAAAATAAACTCATACATGTCGTTCACACTTCATCTTTTAAGTAGTATTAAATTGATCAACTGTTAGTGTAATTTTCCTTTAGATAAGCACGGTTGGACCGTAGCGTTACCAGCACTGCTGCTGTCATTGATTATGGGTCTGTTGTCCTTTGTTAATATTTTGTTGTGTTGCATCATTTGCTGCCTGGTTCTCTGTTCAGTGTGTTATTTTCAGAGGTTAGAACAAGTCTGGCTGTTTTTCACAGTCATTTCTGTACAGTTTGCTGGTGTTTTTCTCCTTTTTCCTTAAACTTTGGCAGCATGGGCTTTTCTGGTCCAGAAGACACAGGAGAAGGATGATTTATTGTGTTGTAATCCTGGAGGGGGGGGGGGGGNGTTAAGGAAAATGGTCACGTTTCAGGCTGCTACCTTCAAAGGTCTTTTTCAAGGCTCAAAATGTTGTAGTTGACCAACCAAGGCGAACGTATGGAGTCTATCTCCCTTCAGAAGGGAGTTCCTGTGCCTACATTTGGAGGACACACCCAGAACCCTCAGCGTCCCAAAACACAGCCCTTCAGTTAGGTTTTACTGTGCTTTCGGTTGGTCCTGGTCAACTCCTGGTATTTACCACTTTGTGAGCTGGTCAGCTTCCCAGAAATGTTTGACTTTACAAGTTGTTGAGCTAAGCACGGCCTTATCTTTGGTCTCCGAGGACCCGCTGAGGACGCTTCAGCCTGAAAACCTTCTGTCTGTGCTGGCCAAGACTTTTGAAGGAAGCAGCCCGTGAAATGAGACAGCGTCCATATGTGTTTCTAATACTGGTTTTGTTTTGTTTATATAAGAACACATTTCTATCTATTTCTCTCTGACGTTCTCACACAACAATATCCAGAGTGTCTAAGCGCTTCAGACCAGTCCCGTTTGATCAAAAGGCCACAGTTTGCTTTCTGTCAGCTTTGGCTTCGGGTTCTGCGGGTTAGTTTGCTGCATGGAGGTAAGCAGCATTTTTCCTTCCCGTCAGCGTCTCGTGTTCCGCGCCTGGATGGGCAGAGACTCGGTCTGACGAAGAAACAGCCTCCTCGAATTCCCCGTTTTCGCTGGTTCACCACGCTGTCCTTGAGTTTTTCCTCCGCTGCTTCACCATCTTACAGCTTACAGTTTGATTTTCACGCTGCCCAGTGATGTGACGTGTGCATTCAGTTTATTTTAGTGTAGCCGTCACTTCATTCGTAGGGACAGTGCTCATTGGTCAGATTTCCAGCAGTCATTCCTGCCAGCTGCTAAAGAAAAGTCTGAAAAAATAAAATGAGATTTGGTAAGTTGAACAATATGAAGCCACAAACTTTGGTGTAGTGGTGTGTTCAACAGTGTGTGTAGTTTGGACAGTTAAAGGATTACACTTTGCAGCGTTTAGCCCATTGGTCACTCTAGCCACGCCCACAGCCCAGTTCTGTTCAGCTTGTATCTTAAGTAACCATGAGCACTTAGCATTAAACATGCGGTAGAAATGCAGACGTGCAGCACGTGAAGCCAGACTGTTACTGTCACCTCACTTCAGAACCTGCAACACACACGGAAGCGTTCGACCACACGGCTGCTGCTTCTTTCGGGTTCGCGTGTGATCACTGGGAATTTTGCGCTGCAGGAAGTCGTTTGACGGCATGACGGCCGACGGCATGCACTTCCCTCAGGACAAGCAGCAGAGTGCTGACAAGCAGAAACCACCACGCGTCATCATCGTTACCTTTGGATGTAGCTAATGTCACGTTGCACATACAAGCGCAGACTGTATGTATGTTGGTTCATAAACATGGTAACATGCAGTCACATTTCAACGGCACAATTCAGGAAATTGTTCTTAACGCTTATGAGCTTCTCTACCATTTTGTCACTGCCACTGACATCACATGCAGCTATTCTCTCATTGGTCGAGCCTTTCAAAGGTCACAAGCAGATGGGTCAGAGTTGAACTTGGTTTACCATGTTCGAGTATAAGCCGAACCCCTGAATTTGACCTGCAAATTTAGACTTTTAAAGAAACCCACATATAAGCCGACCTCCTGATGTTGTTCCTTCAGTTTATTTATCAAATTACCTGTTTTTCTGGGTATTGTCATAGTATTCCTGTGATTTTCTGAAAATAATCCACGCACTGGTAAACATGATATTTATTTCAGCAGCTGATTACTGTAACTGACCAATCACAGCAGAGCTTACTGGCCACCGCAAAATGTGCTGATAAGATGTTTAGTCAGGAAATATCTCATTCTAAGGTATGATTTAAACTATTTTCATGGGTAGTGGTCATGGTAGTATTTCCACACTGGAAATTTCCTTCTCTGGGATCAAATCTGAATTTCTCCTGTATAAGCCGACCCCCGATTTACTTTGTGAAATTTGATAATAAAAACTCGGCTTATACTCCAGTATATATGGTAAGTTTGAATCTGAGCAGTGCACGTTATTCAAGCTCGGGCCGCCATGAGGGTTCTCTGTTCTGCCTGCGACCTCTCAAACCAACAATTGAGTTGGTTTTGGTGCAAGTCCTCACATAGTGAAGGGGATTTCCTTTCATCATCACTTTGATTTAACTGCAATCCCATTCTGGACGACTAAAAACATTAAAAACATGACCTTTTTTAAATCGTTTTTTGTGAGTTTATGCTGTGATCCACTGTGCTTAGAAGAACCCAGCGTGTAGCACAGAAACATACAATGAAACGGCCATGCAGCTCAGAATGCTCAGGTCACGTAGCATGCTAAAGTTGTGTTGTGCAACTCAGGATAACGCCCCGTGCAGTTATGAGCTCCTCCTCCGTTGTCGTCGTTCTGCTTGCATCACATACTCATCAACTGTGCTCTCATTGGAAAAGTCACTGGCAGACAGGTCAAAGTTCAATGCGGTTCACTCAAAGTTGCATCACCGCTCAGCTTCAAATACACAGCAAGGGAAGACCCGTCGTAGCATAGCACGTAGCTTGTGTCTCAGCTCGTCCTCTGCAGGATTTGATAATGTGACCAATGGGTTAAATTGCTATTTAACACGTAGCGCGTTAAGACTCAGACGTAAAGCCACGCTGCCAGAGGTCTGCAGGGTTGTTACAGAATGCTGAGCAGCAGCATCTGATGTTGGATGTTAGCAGTTATGAGTAGCAAAGTTCACTCTGCAGCTCAAAGCCTTTCCTTGGGCCCATTTCCCACAGCTTTCAATAAAAAAAAAAAAACTTGAAAAAACACTGAGCAGGAAGGAAATACGTTGGAATCTTTATGCATATAAATGCTGAAAATGTTCTTATTTAAGCCATAGTGCACTGCTGTGGACTGGGAAAGAAAAAGTAATCTGAGCATTTTTGTACAGGCATTTCTCCTCTTTTAGCATTAGCGCGCCGCGAATGCGCGAATACGTTTCGTTTCTTGTGTCATAGAGTTGAGGAAGTAGTTTGATTGTGAAAGATTTAGCTGATAGTTCCGCGACAGAATTCCCAACGGCAACATCCAGATGTCCAGCAGCAGGAAGTGGAAAGACACAGTGCCTTTGATAAGAAAATGGTGATGTGTTCCATTTTTCTCAGTGTCTGTCCTTCACACCTGTAGTTTCATTCCATCTCTCTGACAGCTCACTTTTTCACTCAGCACACTCCACATTTATAACTCTGGAGACACATTCCGTGTTGCTTAGTCCATACTGTGCAGTTTAGCAGCTGTCGGGGAGTCCTGGCGTGTATCCGTCGCTCTCTCCTTCATGCTGTAAGCCTCTAATACTTATTAAACAAAATTTTTGGACATACTGACTGTAAAACTCATCCAAAAACAATCTATATATATAACGTTTGATTGACACTTTGCTCAGGTCCTTTATTCTCAAACATCACAAACCATCAGACTTATTAGAAGCAAACATACAAAAACTTCATTTGGAATGATAAGAATAGTGATTACAGTCACTGATGGGAAGAAATGATGAAGGTTTCATGGGTTGTGTTGATTTTTTTCATGTGTTGTGTAATTTGTCCTGTTTCTGAGGCGTTTTCAGATCTGCAGATCGTTTGCTCTGGTCTGAATCAGGGATTAAATTGTGAGTTTGGTTCAGTTTCACACAGGAAAACATCCAATCAAACCAAAATCTGTCAGCTAAAGTCATGCGACAACACTCTGTCCGCTCATTGGTCAGAAACGTCTGGGGGCGGAGAAAGAAACTCCAAACAGGAAGTAGTTTCTGTGGCGTCAAAGTAAACCAGAGTAACAAAGATGAACGTGGATCCTTTGCTAGCCGTAGCATAGTCACAATTTGATCATCAGAGGTGGAGTTTATTAACGTTTAAACACACACCTAGCATCTCTGCTGCTAATCAATCAATACGTCAATACATTGATCTGTAGTTGGTACAGAAGTCATAAGGATCATGTTCAAATCACAAATGAATCGCTCCAGCGTTGCTTTGAAACGTGCTGATGACCTCCTCACGTCTCTGTGTCTCCAGCCAGCGGGGAAACGAACTCTCGTCTGATTGGACCAAATCGAATCACGCAGCCATGAAAACGCCCCGAGACTTTTTGTTTGCTTCAAATGGGAAACTGTCTTTGCTTCATAAATCTGTGATGTGATTAAAAAAAAAAAAAAAANAAAAAAAAAAAAAAAAGGGAGATATGTCTTAATAAATAATATTGTTCCTGCAGTGTAAAAATACGCAACAATATGAGATTTTTATTTTGTCAAGAAACAGGCTGAAAATGTAGACTCAGTAATGTGGGACCAATTTCTGTGCAAGTTTACGTGAAAACGCTTCATCTGTGTCACGGCTCAGGAGGTTCATTTCCTGAAGATATGAGTCCATCCCTCCTTCAGATACCTCCAAGCTGCAGAAAGGCAGAGATGCATTTTTTCTCTTTGAACTGACAAATCAGAATAAAGACGTCAGCCAGAACTTTCATCTTCCTGTGCTGGTCAGACATTTAAGGTAAAACAGAAAAAAACAACATGAATTTTTCCTCTGTCACAGTAAGAATAACCAAACCGGAGCATCAGCTTCCATTTCTCTACACGTGTTCCTGCCGTGGAAGTTTTCTCTGCTTAATGGTGTGTGTGCAGCGAGCCATCTGCAGGACGCCGCAGCTTCCTGTCCCCATCACATGTGTAAATACTGAATACTAACTGATAAAAAAACAAAAGCAAAAAAAACACACATTTTGACTTTGAACTCTGAAATTCTTGTGATCAATAAAGTTATTGAAAAAAATAGCTTTTGTTGTTTGTTTATTGTTTATTTAGCAGGGATGAATATGGGGGGGGAAAATATTCTGCTAGCATTTTCTATATATTTCAATATGGTTACTGCAGAAATGCAGGAAATTTGCCACCATTCTGTTCTGAATGTGTTTTTAACAGTTTTGAAAGCAGCGTGTTAGCATGTGAAAAATGCGCAGCAGATATCAGGTGTTCTGCAGGTGGAGGAGTATGAATGAGAAAACAGTTCATGGATTTAGAAAATGTGGTCATTGATGCATTTTGTGTGAAAGTATGAAAAATGATTGACAGTTTGGTTCTCATAGACTTCTGTTTGCTGCCTGTGTGAAGAATTTTGACAATGTGACTTCAGTTTGAACCAACGCTTGATAGCAATCAAAAAAAAAAACTGTAAGCACTTTCAGATCTGTGTGAGACGTGATTTCTGCTTGTAAAGAATCCATGTGTGTGTGTGTGTGTGTTCCTGTTACTGAAAAGATGATCGACCTAAACTTGTTCTGCACATTGGGACTCTACAGTTCTGCTCGTTACTCCTCTTGTCATATTCCTGCTATAATCTGTTTAATGAGCTGAGACACGTTTCTGCAGCCAGCCCATTTAAACATATGAAAGCAAGTTTAAAAAAAAAAAAAAACTTGTTAAAAAAGAGTTTTAAAAATGATAAATTTATAAATTGTCACAATTCAGTATTTTATATTTTTGAATAATTTTGCAGTGGTGCCATTTTAGCGTTTCTGATGTAAAATGTTCAGAGCCTGTTAGTAAAGCGATGATAAAGGTCTGATATTGGTTCAGAGGCCTGACCTCAGGCAGGACTACAATAAGACAAATGTGAACAAATCATGCAGGTAGAAATAAGATGCGTTAAAGGAGAAACATGACCTTATCAGCCTGGAACAGTTCAGACTGGTTTTAACAGTCCTGTGTAACTTCTTTATATGCACATCAAACTTCAGGTGGGGATCTGGAGTGACACCTAATTATTTAAACTCATTTACAACATCAGTGTCTTTTGTGTGAATAGTGATGTGAAATTCCTGGATAACTGTCTTATTGAAAAGCACATTGACTGTTTTATAGTGGTGCAGTGTTAGATGATTCCTGAAACGTCTCTGAGGCCAGACAGGGATTCTCTGCTGATACATAAAAGACTGAGTCATCTGCATACGTCTGACATTCAGTCTCTTTACAAATGCTGTTATTGTTGATACTAATGCTATCACACGTCTGTTGGTTCCTTTGTTTACTGTTATTATTCAAAACCTTATGAAGCGATTATGCCAAACTTTGTGGAGGGTTTGGGTCGGGGAAGAAACATGACATTTTGGTGAAGATCTGTGTGCAGTAATGGGTCCAGAATTTTTGGAAATTATTCCTTAACTTTATGACATCATTAATGAAATAAAATCAGCGATCTTTATGCTGTGATAGATTTTCAAACGGTGCAGTTTGGTCCAGATGTGGAAAAGTATCTGGATCTGGTGGATCTTTGCTGCACTGTAAGAAACATGCAACAACCACTAGCGTGTTGCTGCAGTTTTGATGTATCTTTAAAGGACCATACTGCCCATTTTGAATGTTTGAGCCTAATATATTCCATTTTCATACATGTTACGTTACTGACAATCATTTCCCAAAGGATAAAACCGTATTTCAGCTTTCCTGATATATTGCTAGATTTCTTAATCTTTCAAAATCAAATATTGAAGTGATACACCCACCTTAAAAATCCATGTTTCTCTTGCTAATAGTTACACAGCCTTATGAAATCACAGNGTGATACACCCACCTTAAAAATCCATGTTTCTCTTGCTAATAGTTACACAGCCTTATGAAATCACAGCGGAAACTAAATCAAGAATTTCTTCACAACTTTCCCTGTGAAAATCATAGTAGAGAATCAGATTTACTGGTAAAGTACCAACTAGAATACATTCTATGTTATTTGTTCCACTTATTTTGATTCATACATAAATGTAACACACTTGTAAATGAATGAAATCCTTATAATTTGCTCTTGTTCTGTGTTCATTCATAAAGGATTCTGTCTTCCTGCAGGGAGAATTCTACCTGCAGTAACAGATATGTAACACTAGATGTCAGTGTTCAGGAGGGAAAGACAGAAAGTACCATTCTGCTGACATTTCTGTGTAAGTTATAGAAATTCAAAATAAATCTATAAACAAGTAACTTAAAATGGCTTCATGTTAGACTGGATGAACCAGATTTAAAGCCTTCTCCTTTCTGATGGATGAAATATTATAGAGCAGCAGTCATCAAATCAAACTAAATCACAGCTGATTCGTTGAGGAGTTTGTATTCAGACTAATCACCGGTGACTTTTCATTCAGGCATTAATAAAATGACGCACAGAGGTGTGTAGTAACAACGTTCCATTTACTCCGTTACATTTATTTCAGTAAGTTTTTTCACAATATTGTACTTTACTGAATAGTTTTATTGCAGGATTGCTTCGGTTACAGAGATGGAAAAACTGAATGTTGCTCAAAATAAAGCTGCACGTTGTGCCTTACAGCACTTTTACAAAGGTAATGTAGCTAACATGCATGATGTCTGGGCTGGCTAACTGTCAGACAGATCCACCTATGCTCTGCTTAGTTTAATCAGAAATACACTGGAGACAAGAACACCAAAGCTCTTATATGAAAGGTTATTTTCTTAGTTTTTTCATCAAACACGATATGTGATAGAAAAAAGGTTCAGGTTACCTAAATCAGAAACAAATATGTTACAGAGCACAGTAATGTACAGAGCCATGGTCATCTGGACCTCACTGCCAGTGCATAAAAAACAAGAAAATACTAAGGATCGGTTCAAAACTTTCTTAAAACAGCATCTGAAAGGACAGCAGTAATTTGGATGTAATGAATTTAAAGATACTTTACCCTTAGATTTCTGATTTTATGTTTGTTTGATATCTTGTTAAACTGTGATAATTGTTTCTCTTCGAATTTTCTTTTTTGAATTATTAATTTTAGGAAACGGAGCTTTTTGTTTGTTCTGTGGTGGGTGGTGTATTGTATATATTGTATGTATTGTTTATGTATTCTGTGTGTGTGTTGGACCCCAGGAAGAATAGCCAATGCGTAAGCTGGTGCTAATGAGGATCCTAATGAAGAAAGAAAGAAAGAAAGGATACTTTTAACTTATACTTGAGTATATTTATGAAGATAAAAATATACTTTTACTCTGTTACATTTGGTCGCACTCTTTGCGTTACTTTTGATTTCACCGTCTGAATTCAGTCACGTTCAGTTTTTCTCTCATTGTCAGACACTACACTGTCTGCCTCAGCTCCCAAGTAGCCACGCCCCCACCCTCTGTTTCCATGGTTTCACCTGGAGCAGAACAATCATGGTGGAATCAACAGCAGGAGGTTTAGAAGAGGCACATCCCTGGCCACACATTCAAACGTTGTTTTCTTTTCAGCTACATAATGCATTGCGTCTTTGTCTCTGGAACTGAGGGAAACGTGTGGCAGTAAGCTGCAATGTTAGCTACTTAGCCAGCTGCTGCTGCTAATGCTAGCTCAAGTTTTCCTGTTCTATTCTGAGTAAATTCATGAAGCTAACCCAGCTAACTGTCTTAACTAGCTGCTGCTGCTAATGCTAACTCAAGTTTTCCTGTTCTATTCTGACTAAATTCATGAAGCTAACCTAGCTAACTGTCTTGGGGCCAGGCCAGAATTGTCATGATTTGTTACGTGGTAAATATCTGATTTATTACTGTCTACTGTCTCTTTATATGATATGATTTGGATTGTATTAGAAGCTACATATGGATACTTAGCATTTTTTTTCCTCAGACGAGCACTTTATATCTTGTTGATAATTCTAAAGAATAAACTTGATCAAAGTTACTCACTACTCAAGTAATCTTTTAATAGATACTTTCTCACTCAAGTCATTATTTTGGTGACTACTCTTACTTATACTTGAGTTACTNTTTAATAGATACTTTCTCACTCAAGTCATTATTTTGGTGACTACTCTTACTTATACTTGAGTTACTATTATTATAAAATAACAATACTTTTACTTGAGTACAGTTTCTGGTACTCTACCCACCTCTACCCACCTCATCATCCACATCAACTGCTGCGTGGTAGTTATCAACAGTCACCAGGAGAGGGCGCCATGTTCACGATTTACTGCCAATCACACATCAACATTACAGCAAAATGACAGCGCTCACATGTATTTTTGTCCATTCTGCAAACATGGCTACAATGAATATAGCACATAGATATTTATAATTACTTAAACAACTGAGTATTACAGTGACTTCTGCTCTCCCAAGTCTCCCTACACACACACACACACACACACACACACACACTTCCACCTTTATGACAAAATCAACATCAGCAACAATCTTCCCGTTTGTGTCTCTGGAACTCAACATGATGCATTCAAAGTCTGTGGGATTAATATGGTTCTATCATCTTAAAGTCTGAAAAGTGCTCCATGTTTTTATGAAGTGGTGTAATTCTCTCATTGGTCCACAAGGTGGCAGAATAACTCAATTTAACCAACATCTCAGTCACATATTGGTTGTAATGTCACGGAGTTACAGTTGGTGTTTGGTTTCATGGAGCGTCTATCAGCATTTATCGGCATATTTAAGATTATATTTTATGTTTAAATTCAAACTATTTCAGTGAACAGAATTACAGAAGTTTAAGACACTAAAAGACGTTTCATGAATTCCTGTTAAATGAGTATAAAAATTGTACTAATAATACTGATTACTAGAATTTCACCTATATACTTACACACACACACACACACACACACACACAGTAGTGTGTTTATAAACGCATTAAAACTTGAATTAAAGGACCATACCGCCCATTTTGCATGTTCGAGCCTAATTCCAGTTTTCATACATGTTACGTTACTGACAATTTCCCAAAGCATAAAACTGTATTTCAGCTTTCCTGATATTTTCAAAATCAAATATTCAAGTGATACACCCACCTTAAAAATTCATGTTTCTCCTGCTAATAGTTACACAGCCGTATGAAGTCACGGTCCTTTAAATTTTTCCATAAACACAGGTCTTCTTTTGGGACTATATTCCCCGGTGGAGGCATACATTCACTCCACGCTTTTTATTGAGCTTAAACACTAAAATTACATAACTTCTAAAAAAACCTGAATACACGTCTTGTTGGTGATGATGGATTACCTATCCCAAGAACGTTTACAGTATCAACAAGTTGATTTTAATAGCAGAATGAACTGAAACCAATGGAGGTCTGGAAGGTAGGAAAAACATTTTTAATTCACCGTTCCAGTAGTATGCTTTGGGAAATGATTGTCAGTAACATTACATGTATGGTCCTTTAAATTAAGATGTACATGTATGTTGTACATTTGGCTGAAATTAATGTTTTCCCATGTGTAAAATTATCAATGACAATTTTGATTTATGAGTCAATTTTAGCCCCAAATGTTGATGAAATGTGTCCAATCATCAGTACTAAAACAATATCTTTGAAGCAAAAAAAAAAAAAAAATCTAAGTCATATTGTGACGGCAAATGCAAACAATAAACATGTGACGTTAAGAATATGGCATTAATGGCATAATAACATGAATGAGTCTGCATGGAGTTTAAAGCACAAAACTAGTAAATACTGTAGTTACACGACTGATTTGGTGTTTAGTTCAGTTCAGACTTTATTAAAATCCCAAAAGGTCAACACAGGACAACAATACGGTCAAAGAGACGGATATTAAATGAGAAGCGGGTTCCACGTGTCCCACCAACGATCAGAACATCATACAAATCCTGTGGGATCATGTTTCAGCATTCAACTAATGTTTTCAAATTCACACGCAAATTAGAGATCGTATGAATTTAAAGGTGGATTCCACTGATTTTACACATCAAATTCAGTTTACTGGTTCCATAAAGAAGTTTCCCCCCTGTTGTCTGAAATCTGCTGAAATCTGGATCTGTCACTTCTAGCCAGCTGAAGATATTTTGAGGCAGTTTAACTGAACATGTTGGTGATGTCTGCCAACTCTTTTTGACGAGACTTCCACGGGCGCGAACGACGATGACCTCACTTTCACGCGGCACGTTGAATTGCTGCCGTACCGCAGTTAAGGCTAAATGGTAAATATCCTCATGGCTTCATATCATTTCTCTTCCCACTGATGCAAACTGATCTCTGAGCTTCCACTCTAACCCCCAACTTTGCACACAGCAGATTAGGCTCTTTTCATGGAGCCGTCCCTCCCCCAAACTCTAACAATGCTCCAGTGTGGTTCCCTGCAGCCGCACAGATCTACACACAGACAGGAAAGGACACCAAGGTCTGGCCTCATGGCTGCTACCTGTCTAAACACACTTTACCACTGCAGGCTCACACACACACACTGGCTGGCAGTGATGTAAAGCAGTTAAAGGTGTGTGATAAACACCTGATTGATCTCTTATTTGCAGGCATCCGGCAGCAGCACAGGGTAACGAGCTGATTGCTGCAGATTACTTTTTAGTCTGAAAGGTGAAATCAGAGATATATTTACAAAGACTATTCCTCCTTCATTCCTATAAAAACTTCTCACCAAATAAACACATCAAAAAGCGTTTTCAGCCTTCTAAATCTGACAGCCTGTACACACCAATTCAACAAATATCATATGCTGTATATAATATATATATTTATATAATATTTACATAATATGATAAATATAACATTATTATTATTATACATATTATATATACATATTGTATGTACTATATATATTATATACTGATGTAAATATAGATGCAAGCAAATATTACTGTATAAAACTATGCTATTATTTATATATATATATATATATATATATATATATATATATATATAAAATTTTCTTTTAATGTCTTATTTCTTTGTAAAGCGTCTTTGGGTGTCTTGAAAAGCTCCATACAAATAAAATGTATTATATTATTATTATTATTCTGCTGATAACTCATATTGGATTCAACTATTCAATAATAATAACAATTCAAGTCAAGTTTATTTGTAGCCTAATATGACATCCAGTGGTTCAAAGGGCTTTACAGGCCTGCACACTAAGGTTCCCAAGCAGCCCAAACTCTAAGAAGACAAGGAAAAGCTCCCTAAAAAACATTTAGGATAAAAAAAATAAAAATAAAATGAAAGAAATCTCAAAGAGCGATTCCCTCTGCTCAGACGGCTGGATGTGCAATAAGAACCCAAACAGACAAACTCAGGGCATGTGACACTCAGGATCATTTTTGTGCTTGTAGAACTTTAACTTTTCTGTATGTAGGAAAAACCTCGCTGTGGGTGAAACGGCGTCACGTCACCGTGTACACCGTGTACCAACAGCTGCCACCATGCTGAAATGGTGGCCGCTGCCTGGATTAATTAAGCTGAAGTTATGCAAATTACGCCAAGATCCAGTTTGACAAATAGAAATCCTGCTGACAAATACAAAAGTCAGCTTACTTTAATGTAGAGTTTCAGTGTGTAACTTCATATCCACTGGTATTTTTGTGGTTACGTTTAGAAGCTCCACTCTTTAAGAGAATCGGACAGATTTTGTCTTATAGGGTAAGTGAGACTCTTGTCTTGTGCATCAGTTTGTACGTTTCCCTAAAATTCAGCTGCGTCTTTGGATGTAGAATAAAGTTGTGCGCCACTTCATTCCTCTGATGACGGAGGTGAACTTCCTGAACCAGTCCAGACCAAAGGATCTGATCAGCCCTGAGAACATGTTGTCCAGAGTGGACAAAAGTGACTACATATCAGTATGAAATATGGCGCAGCAGCCGACAGATGCTACCAGTCACAATTCTCTATAAGCTATTATGAATTTGATCAGAATTTATTTTTAGTGAATTTTGGAACCAATGCAGGTGAATCCTTTAAATCCTTTAGGATCATTTCTATAGAAATCCAACCAAAGAGGAAATGGATGTAAAGTATTGTAGATCCCTTATCTGGATTTTCTCTTTTGGAATAGCTGGTCTACATCATGTAGGCTTTTGATTTTATCTGATAAAATACCCAAATGCTTCTTATCGGGAGGAATTTGATGTTTTGCCATTTATTCTTTCTCAGTCTGCTGCTGGTGTGTCACAAAGGGAAGTAGCACGACAGCTAATATTTAGCATGTGACACGAGCTTGCCAAATTTCAACGTGTTATCATACTAACGTTACCGTGCTAATATAAAACAGCTTGCACCCATGGGTGTGTGTGTGTTTACCATGCTAATTGTGATCATGCTAACATGCTAAGCAGACAGATTAAAGCAGCATGCTGAGATGCTACAAGTATCCCAAGTGTTTCCATGTTAACATGGCAATTATGATCTTGTTAACATACTAAAAGGCAGACTGAAGCAGAGTAAACATTAGCATGCTAATATACATCAGTTAGCATGTTAATATGCTAGCAGTTTGGGTGAAACATTTAGCACATTAGCACAATCATTTTAACATGATTAGCGTGTTAATGTGCAAACACTTGGGATGGAACATGCATGCTAACGTTTAGCTACCTCAGCTTTTCTGCTAGCATGTCTCTTGATCCAAACTGAAATATTTTGACAGCTAATAACAAAATGCTAAATATGCATGTTAACATACTAACATTAGCACGCTGAACTTACTGAGAAGATTGAAGTACAGCCTGAATACCAGTTGAAATATAACAAATGATTGCAGATTTATTTAGTCATTTTCCTGTTTTTCCACACGTTATCTTTTTAAACAGATTTTTTTCCAGCTTGCTTGCATCCCATTAGGTTTTTGCCTCAGCATGGAGCCAGCTATGAATTCCTGTCCGGAACATTCTGCTTCATCTCTCCATCCCAACCTTTTCTTCACATCAGTGTTACATCACAATACACACACACACACACTATGCCGTGACCATCATGCCAAAACTCTCCTCACACACACATCTTTCCCTCTCTTTTCTGTGTTGATGTGGTTGTGAAGAGTTGTTGCTGATAACAGTCCATCCTGTATCTTCCAGAGGCTGAACACATTAAAAAAAAAAAAAAAAAAAAAAATTAATATTACAGACTGATAATATTTGTACTGAGTCTCACAAATAGATACATCATGTCCCAGACAAGAGAGATAAATTGAATTAAAATAATTTTACATGTCCTGCATTTTTAATTCTGTCTTGATTGTTCAGCCCCTTTATTAATAAGCAGTCACTTAGTATATTTATCCAGCATATAATAATAATAATAATAATAATAATTATTATTATTATTATTATTATTATTATTATTATTATTATTNAATAATAATAATAATAATAATTATTATTATTATTATTATTATTATTATTATTATTATTATTATATAGCTTTTTATTACCTCAAACAACCAAAAAAATGAAAACTAAATTAAATTCAGTTCTGAAAAAATGTGTTGGAAAGGTAGGTAAGGTCAAACAAGAAGTGGAGAGTTTCTGGTGTGGATAGCGCCACCATGTGGTCATTGATGACATATTCCATGTTTTGTCATAACTTCTAACCTGGATGATACAGAAGATATAAGTCATAAAGAGATGTAACATAGCTAGATTAAAATTACATAGTTAGAGCTGTGTGTTCTCAGCATCTTTTCAAGACGGATCCCTTTATCAGAGTTTTTAACTGCGCTGGCAAAAGCTAATTATAACTTATTACATAAAAGCACACAAAAACATCAGAATCTATTCAGCAGCTATTTTGTTTAAGTTTGCAGTATGAAGATATGCCAAAGCACTGAATCTCCATCTCTTTTCCCATCTTAAACATTCTTCTCTTACGGCTCTGGACCTTTCCCAGAAATACGCCCGGAGTTTCGGCAAATGACAGAACCTTTGGTTTTTGATCAGCAACTCTTCAGAAGGAGGCTTCTTCAAAGAAATAACTTCCCACTTCACTTCTTACGCTGAACAAAAACTCCTCCTAAATGAATGGCTTTTGCTCACAGCTGGTGGCCGCAGCTGCCAGCATTGTTGCCCACTGTCGTCCACCGGCCACAGCGCAGGCAGGATGAAGGCCGATGCAGAGGGTTGACTCAACAGGTGCACACATGAAAGAACTGCCCTTCCTCCTCCTCCTCAACACCACCAGCATCCTTGACAAGGTGTTAGTTGATTTATTTATCAGTGGTATTTCCTTAGAATGGCAACTTTCTTTAGATGATGAAATAATGAAAAGCTCAACAAGATGCTTGATTTTTGTTTTTGGTTTTCTGCTTTGAGGAAGATCCCAGAATGTCTGAACATCCCTGCAGACCACTGGTCATCAATAAAGGTATAGATACACAAAGAAAGACAGGCTAATTTCTCCAGGAAAACAAGGCCGCAATAGACAGATAGGTCGGTTGGTCGCATTCTTTTTATCTGGATTCAGGTGCAGGTATCCGTTTATGGAAAGCTGCAACTCTTGATTCAACATTACTTTGTTAACTACAGTCAACAGGAAGAAGAAGTGGGTGACACTTTCAGCTTACACCAGGACAGCTGTGACTGACATCTGATCACATCCACATGTTGTAGTAGAGTCATAGTCAGGGTCGGATTGGCCATCAGGAGAGGCAGATGGCCAATCCGACCCTGACCGATGGCCCCCCGATGGCTGCGGCCCTGGTGGGCCGCAGCCATCGGGGGGCCAGCACAATTAATAATAATTAAAATTAAACTAAGCAAACATATTTTTTTCCTTTCCTAATTTTCTTGGCGCAGAGAAACAGCAAGACAAGGACTTATTCAGCCCACCTCCGGCATCATAGGCATTCCAGTAAAAATTAGGATCCTAATCGATGCTGGTTATGGCGATGCAGTTACAAGAACAAACGGTGAGAACTTCATGCTCTTCATTTCAGTGAGGAGTTAAGAACTTGAAGGCAAGATAACTGAAGGCATACATTATTTTTACAGGGGAACAAATTAAATAATTTGAGTGAACAGAATGCTGAATTCACAGAGTGCCAACATTACTAATTAAAAAATAATTTGTAATTTAACAGCACAAATTACTAATGTGAGGGACCTATCTAGGAACTATTTCCCCCATCACCTGCTAGTTCCCACAGGTCGTGCATAGAGATGAAAATGGATCCATCCTGTCGTCTGACTCTGTGTAATGCCGAAAAAAGCATATTTATACTGTTGCAGGATTCTTCCATGAGCAGAAGCTGAAGTTAGAATTCTTCTTTTCATCCTTCTTCAATCCTTCTTTCATTCTGCTCTGTGTAGGCATCGCAGCTCCTTAGAGTGGGGGTCAAGTGGCTGCCATCAGCTTTCACGTGTATTCTGCTCGTACAGCCAGAGCGGGTGCGAAATGCAGCGCTTTGACACAACAGCGCATTTGTCCAGGTCATCGTCTAAAACTCAGTCCTGTGTGAGAGCACGTTAACCACACAACTTGACACTTTCTCACTATTTAAGAGCTCAGCGACATACAGTACCTTGGCATAAGGCTGCAGAAAAACGTGAAAATAAATCAGTGTAAAGCCTAAACATAAGTCTTATAAATTCATTGCATGTAAGATGTGTATGACAAAATCTTAATTTTAATCTGCATTACACTCCACAGACATAAAGTTTGATGCATGTCAGATTAAGCAATGAATATCTGGTGACTCATAGCGCTACAACAAGGGCTGCTGTCATATTGTTCGTGATAATACTGGTATCATTTTTTATATGATAAAAGTTGGTCAATCACGATATTGACAATATTGCAGTGTGATGATGTGCTGTAAACACTAACTCAGATTAGCTTTAGCTGCTCGTCTTCAGTTGTTATAAAACACAAATAAAATGACTGATGATGTCATTAGATCTGATCTTTAGCAGGTTATGATTTTCCCTCCAGAGCGAAATAGCCTCTGTGACGCTAAACTTAAATGCGCTCTGAAGTCCAAATCCACCGCAAGACAAGAACCGAAGCTGAAGTTAGCACAGCGGCTAAGCTAACACTGCTAGTCCCCGCTAACACAGCTGACTAAAACGAGTCAGTCCGATCAAATCGAGGTTAAAATCGACCCAAAAATGGCTCAGTACTTTCAGGCTGCTGTATAGTTTCTTCTTGTTGCACGTTACTAAAACTCATCAATGCATCATCACGCCACAACATCATCAATATCACGATATTGTAACAACTTTTTGCATGTTCATTTTTGTAATATGCCATACACAACTAATGTGAACCTTGAGAATTCAGTATCAGTCATTTCCTCCTTATGTTCAGATGCTGAGGATTAAAGTCTATCACGCTTAGAAATCACTCTTTATTCGCTTGTGACGTTTTTATTATTATTATTGCGGATTATTTTAGTAACAGGGAGTACTGAAGCTGGTAGACGTAATTTTCCCGGTTCTTTAGTTAACATGGCGTTTGAGTCAGATTTCCTGTGACGTCTGTGAGACTGAACTGTATTGTGTGTAAACGGGATTCGTGGCGGCGGAAAGATGAAAGAGGAGTGCGATGAGGAGACTTGATAGCATGGTTTTTCACAGCTCAAATGGTAAGAGGATGAATGAATCGAGGTTATCCTGAAGGATTTCTGCACAGATATGATTTACAACACGCTGAAGGAAAAGAGAGAGAGGAGAAGAAAGAGAGGGAGAGATAAGCTGAAGGATTAAGTCTGAGCAGCAGCCCTCTTTTTCCCAGCGCCACTGGAAGGTGATTACTGCGCGCTTTGCCATCGCTCCACTGGTTAAGCACTATGGACACCAGAGCTCAGCGCCTCACTCACAGCGCCGCTACGTTACATTAGTGCTCACTTTCTCACTTTTACACTGTTATGTTGGAGAAGTTACATGTACAGTAAATGACCATACAGTCAAACTAGCATATGCAGACAAGAGAGAGAGAGAGAGAGAGAGAGCACAGAGGGTGGATTAAGAATTCTGCTCTGCTTAAAACAGCCGGGTTCCTACATTTTAGTGCGCATGTGTGTGTGTGTGTGTGTGTGTGGAATGGAGAAAAGATGAAGAAACTGGTGATGAGGGGAGGGGAGGGGAGGGAGAAAGAAGTGACTCCTTTCTTTTGTCTGAAAGGCAGCTGTGGCCTCGCTGTGTAATACCTCAGCCAGAGGATGTGGAAGACACGCTGGTGGGTGGACAGTTCAGAAGACAACACACACACACACACACACACACAAACACACACACACATCACAGGCTCTTTCTAGATTGAAATATATTTCACTTTTAATAGTCCTGAAATTGCAGAATCAGAAATACTGAAATATGGATGGAGAACCTGAATTTTTTTTTTTTTTTTTTTTTTTAAAGTAATTTTTCTGAGCGGTTTTTGTTTCCGACACCAACGAAATCCATCCAGCAAGAGAATTATATCTTTCTATTTATGCAACTTCCCAAGAGATGCCACGGTTAGAGCTTTTGTATGAAAAACAATCATGGTATCACGCTTTTCACAATTACTTATTAGGTACCACACACACATACACACATACACACACAAATAAAATTGTTCTCAATATGAGCATTTTTGGTCCATAAATAACATATGTATAACTACATAAATGAGGTAGGAAAACATCACTGTTCCTCTTTATAAACCAAAATAATGCAGTGTCTGCCTTTAACAAATACCTGCAAAATAAACGGGAATTAAATATTTGATATTTCTTTTTAAATAGCACCACTGGACCTCCTTCAGCTTTAATGTGATTTAATATCCTAGAAGTGTTTTTATTATTTATTTATTTATTTATTTTAAGATTGAAGGGGGGGGGTTTAGATGGGAAACTAAAACAAAGCACCTAGTATAGGAAACATGTCTTCACCTTAAAGGACCATACCGTCCATTTAGCATGTTTGAGCCTAATATATTCAGTTTTCATACACGTTACGTTACTGACAATCATTTCCCAAAGCATACTACTGGAACGGTGAATTAAAAATGTTTTTCCTACCTTCCAGACCTCCATTGGTTTCAGTTCATTCTGCTATTAAAATCAACTTGTTGATACTTGAAACGTTCTTGGGATAGGTAATCCATCATCACCAACAAGACGTGTATTCAGGTTTTTTTTTTAGAAGTTATGTAATTTTAGCGTTTAAGCGCAATACAAAGCATGGAGTGAATGTATGCCTCCACCAGGGAATATAGTCCCAAAAGAAGACCTGTGTTTATGGAAAAATTTAANAAAATATCAGGAAAGCTGAAATACGGTTTTATCCTTTGGGAAATGATTGTCAGTAACGTAACATGTATGAAAATTGAATATATTAGGCTCAAACATGTAAAATGGATGGTATGGTCCTTTAAATGCTAAAAAAAAAAAAAACCTCAATTCACTTTTTTTCACATAAATTCTGAGTTTTCGAATTGTGATGGTTTTGTAAGCGCAATTAATAGTGAAACAGTTAATCTTTACAAACCTAAACCGGAGCAAACATTTATGAATATTCCTTCATAAAGGGAAGTGTGGGTTTTATATTCTGTAAAGGATTTCAGTGTCTGCGTTAACTGGGTCACTTCTAAAACAGATGCAGGGTTTTCTGGTTCATACACAAACCAGAAAACCCTGCATCTGTTTTATTGCAGTCATTCTCAGTAAAAGTGTAAGAAGTGGGCAGAAAACACAGTGACAGATGTTATTACTTTAGATATTGTTCTGTCAATCATCATTTTCATTTCGTATGTCTTGGTTTTTTTTTTTTTTTTTTTTTTTNTTTTTTTTTTTTTTTTTGTTTTGGTTTTTTTTTTTCTTTTTGGTACCACTGAATTAACTCCACTTCTTGAATAACATTATGTCTCCCATTATTATTTCTGGATGAGGTAAGAGAGAATGGATTAACACCTGATGTTTTGTTAAATATATAAAAAATACACTTAGTAAACTGGATCTTTGAAAGCATATGACCTGCATATGACCATCATTTCCTGCATATGACCTGGGAGTGTCCTCCAGTCGCTCACTTTTGGACAGATATTACTTTAAAATTGTCTTTTTTTTTTTTTTTTTTTTTTTTTTTGTCTGTATTTGTACCTGATCTGCTCCTTAATGATTCTTCTGTACCAATATTTCTAAACAACAAGAACAGCTTACTTGCAGCTTAACAGCAGCAGAAACTGAGGGAAATCACCGGACGCTCTCACTGTCAGACAGTGGATGTTGAGCTTCCTGGATGTTGTTTTACTAGAACTTTCCACAGCGCATTACAATGGTGCTAAAGGGAACAACATGATCATATGGCGCTCAGCTGCTGATGTACTATCAAATATGCTGCAAACCTGAATTTGAATCTGTAATGTCATCTCTACTTATACTGTTTGTACTGTCCATATGAACTAGCCCCCCTCCCTTTTTTTTAATTTTTTATACATTTATGTTTGCATTTATGTTAGTGGTTGGCTTGATTTTTGTATGTGATGTAAGGGTGTGTGGGAAAATATAATAAAAATTTGATTTTAAACAAAAATACACTTAGTCTAACACAACCTAATATCATCAGACTTGCTTCTTCTTTTTCCCCTTCCTCTCGCTTCCACTTATTTTTCTCTTTACTGCCTGTCTCTCTCCATTTATTTGTTCACCCACCATTTCTCCACTGAGTCCTTCCCTTACTCATTACAGTGATGTGAGATTAATTTAAGTACACGGATGTCGTAGTAAACCAGTCTATCGCTGGGCTTTTTGCTTCTCCTAAGATGTCCATGCAATCTCCTCTAAAAGGAAAGAGGCTATTAAGCAGCGCTCCCAGAAAGGATGGAGGGAATCAAACTGAGGGCAATTGAACACAGGTAGACAAACAAATTCACACAGTGACACTGGGGAGAAATTGAGGCGTGTGTGTGCGTGTGTGTGTGTGTGATGGCTGGTCTTTAAAAGTGCCCTTGTACTTCCCTCTTCAAGCGTTTTCCAAATGTACTGAACGTTTGATGAACACAGCTTCAAACATTTGGTGGTGTTTCACATTTTTTGTGCCTCATTAGAGAACTGGAAATGAGACAATAAAAGGACTACATTTAACTGCCCAAACACTTTCTCTGCTGGGAAAGTCTCAAAAATCCAAAAAAAGATGCAGTTACACCTTCTACAGATACAGCGCCAGATTTAAGGTGTTGATCAGGGAAAATACCGTCACAGAACAATGTTCCTTCATTCATAAATGGCTGTTACCTACTTGTCGGGTAAACAATTCATTAAACACACTGACACACAAAAATGAAGACGCGTTTCATTCTGATGGTAACTTTTATCAGCATGAAATCTGATCATGTTTTAAACTATATTTGCCTCACACGTATTAATGATCAATACATCTGATGCATAATGCCACTCAGCTGATCCGTCAGTTTATTTAAGTGGAAAGTTTTGATCTGATCTCTCTCTCTCTCTCTCTCTCTCTCTCTCTNACACACACACACACACACACACACACACACACCCGTGTCAGGACTCCTGGCAGTACAGTATATGGATGCAGTTGGAGGATTTTTCTCCTTTAACAGTTGTACCTAATCTCTTAAAATGTGGAGTGCTAAAGTGGAAATTGTAGGTTTCCTTTTCTGATTTAATGTCAATTTAGTTTTGACACCAGATGAAGCAGAAAAAGTGTGACTCTTAAATATGCAGCGGCTCATTAATATGCTGATCTTCTATCCATACAGAACCTTCCGCTAATATTAGCACCGGTGGTAAATAAAAGCAAAATGGGCTTGGGGAAATTATCTTTCATTTAAAATATTGACAAAAAAAAAGAACCTTTAATTAAAGTAAAATAATTGAAAGGAAAAAGAAATTCTTATCTTCTTATCATGAATCAAATATATATATATTTATTTATTTATTTATTTTTTTTCTTTTCTCAAATATATGTGAATAGTTATTTGCACCACTGGAAACTCAGATGAGTAAAATGCAACTGAAGTATATTCCCATTCATATTTTAAGTTTTTAAATTCCCCTGAGTGATGAGGAACACTGAAGTTGTCAACATGACTTCCTGTTTCACTGGGGAATAAATATGAGGTGACACAGAGGCCAGATTCCCTTACAGACCTGAGAACACAGGAAGGACGTGCACTAAAAGCTGCTGAGCTGCGCAAATCAGGAAACAGCTCTAAGAAAATAGCTAAATGTTAGAAAGTGCCCATTTCCACTATCTTATCAGTTAATAAGTTTAAAGCAGCTGGAGGTGTTAGGAATGTGCCTGGAAGAGGACGTGTGTGTAGAACTGACTCCATGCACAATGAGGATGATGGTCCAAGTGCAGACGTTAGTTAGGTTTTGGGGTCAGAAAGTCTCCAAAACTATGATCAGACTACGATAACCACAAGCTGTGTGGGAGGTTTCCAGAAAAAAGCCTCTGCTGTCATCAACAACAAACTCAAGTGCCTACAGTTTGAGAAACATTACTGGGACTTTCAAAGTGACGGAGTTCTGTGGTCACAAGAGACAAAAATGGAGCTTTCTGGCAGCAAACAGCAGAGGAGGCTTGGCGGAGATGAATGACCGACGTGCAGAAAAGTAGCTCATCCCCACTGTGGAGGATCTTTGATGCTGTGGCTGTTTTCCTCCAGAAGGCCCTGGACAACTTGTTAGGAAACATAGAATCCATCAACTATCAGCAGATATTAAATCAAAACCAGGAAGCTTAAACTGGGCCGTGGTTGGATCTTCCAGCAGGACAACAATCCAAAGTTCACTCCAAAATCACACAGAAATGCTTCATACCCGCAAAATCAAGGTTTTGCCGTGATCATCCTTGTTCCCTGACCTAAATCCCACTGAAAACCTGTGGGATGAGCTGAAGAGGAGAATCCAGCATGGAGCTGGAAATGTGAAGGATGGAGAGATTCTGATGGAGGAATGCTCTCAGATCTGTTGCCACGTGTTCTCCAGCCTCATGAAGCTTATAGGAGGATCAGAGCCTTATCTAGGCTGCATAAAGTATCAAAGCAAGGCCTATAATTATGCAAATAATTATATGCACATATATTTGAGGAAAAAAAATTGTTTCATGAAAAGGATTTCTTTTTCCCTTTCAATTATTGTACTTTAATTAAATGTTATATTTTTGTTGATATCTTGAATGAAAGCTCAAGAGGATAAACAATTTTTTCACAGCCAATTTTGGCTTTTATTTACCAAGAGTAACAACACTGGTGGAGGAGGAGTCCATGTTACAGGAAACCAGGAAACCCATAAGGTAGACTTTACATTTACGTCAGCATGTCCTCTTGCATGTTAATTCTAATATAAGAAAATGAATTCTGAATGATATTTGTGTTTAACTGTTAACTGGTATGGCCACCCAGAGCAACCCCAAAGAAAGGAAGTTAGAACAAAGAGATGCTTCATGCTTAGTGAAAATTAAGGGACTGGGTGTTAAAGGTGGTGATATCCTTCAAAAGACATAAAACAATGACATGCAGGCCTGTGGGCACTTACCTGTCACAGAGCCAGTTTAACACGCTTGTCCTTCATTCTCTTCTTGGCTTTGAGAACTTATCATTAAAATTTCTTTGTTTGGCTTTGCAGAGTTCTGAATCTTTGACTACTAACTTCCTGGAGATTACTTGCCAAGAATTTGTGCTCATTTCATAGTACTTTATACATCATAGACATCTAACTATAAATCCAGAAATCTCTGTCTGTAGCACCAACATGTCTAGAGCTCAGCACTGTGTGAAGTTGATATTCAGCAGGTTTATTGATCAGAACCCAAAGACGTGCAGCATCACGTGTGAAGTTGTTTGGATGAGCGGTTCTCAAATTGAGTTGTGCTGGTAAAAACTAGTCCACGCAGCAGGATACGCTCCAGTCCGGTGCCACGGTCTCAACCCGTACAGCAAACAAAGCTAACTCAGGAGGATATGCAGAAGTACATTATGTTAGGTTGCGGCGCACACCATGAAGTTTGGTTGCCAAAATCTGCATCCCTGCCGAAAATTGCAGGGATGCAGATGAAGGAATGAAATGACATTAAAAAGTCATATTTGAGGTTATTTTTGTGAGACAGGATGCATTTTTCAGCAGAAATAACGACTAAATCAGAATGGAGACTGAATCTCTGCTGCCTAACAGACNTTTTTCAGCAGAAATAACGACTAAATCAGAATGGAGACTGAATCTCTGCTGCCTAACAGACTTACTGTAGGTATTATTGTTGTTGCCTCTCAGAAGTGAAGTATAGTGTTTGATAAAAGTTATTCAAAGGAATAAATATTTGATATTTGCCTTGGATTACATGTATGATCCATTGTCCACGAGTAGGGATGCAATTCTCAGCAGGGATGCAGATTTCAGCACAACACCGGCCCGTTCCCAACGTTTTAAATGGGTGCTGCACTAGTGAGTTATAAAGGTGTGAATATCTGTGGACAATTGGCAACTCTAACCTCATGTTTTGGTAGCAATGCTAGTGTACGGAGACTCGCAATGTGTTGCTCCCACAGCAGAGGAAGCAGTGAAAGAATCAAAACAAAAGCTGGACTCCAGCCACTGGTCCTGCACTGGCAACACAAGTAGAAAAGTTAGAAGTAGAACAGCTGAAAGTTCTACCGTAATCTGAGAGGTATAGCACAAACACATGATCTGAAAGTATAAGTAGGAACTTAATTTTGGTATTTGCTGATTAGCCAGCACTAGCTAGATGTAAATAGGACAGTTCCAATTTTTATACCTATGCTCAGAAAAGGAATTATGTAAAACCAAAACAGAACAGTGTGTTTTTTTTTTTTTTTTNTTTTTTTTTTTTTTTTGTTTGGTTTTTTTTGATGCATGACGGGCAACAGATGAGAGCTCAGGGAGCGATCAGTGCAAATCCTCCTCAGGGACTGAAAGAACAGAGCCTGCAGGTGGATGCTGGGATTTAGAAGGAGCTAAGAAAAATACATTCAGCCCAGCAGGAAACAGCAGCAACAGGAGCAGCAGCAGACTGGGAAAAGGCTTATACGAGCCAGACTGTTACGGCAAGCTCAGACTCAGCCCGAGCAGTTCAAAGACCCAACACCTACAAGAATGTCTGAAGCTATCACCACAGAATCTGAGATGCTTCCTAGTGTGAGCACACCTACTGACATGTCCCTGTAATGAGCAACGGCCAAAGAGTAAACATCTTTGTTTTCCACCTGTGTTTCTTCTTTTTTTTTTTTTCNTTTTTTTTTTTTTTCTGCACAAATCCGAATGCACAGTACTTTAACAGGCAGTGTTCAAGCAGCTCCTTCTTGTTTGAATCCATTTTGGAAAGCGAAAGTGAGTTCTTCTGTGTTGTAATTTCTCACATGCAGCTTCATGAGGATTGATACAATTCTATCTATCTATCTATAATAGAATCAGAATCTGATTCTGATATCTCAGACGTTGGCCATCTCCTTTCAGGTGAGAGAGCTTGTAATTCAGTTGTGTACTGTGTGCACCACAATGATATCAACTCATGGCTTCCGGTTGCGCTGTAAGATGGCTGCACTGTCGAGAGCTCCGAGTCAACTCAGCAAACTTTT
>VXCM01005083.1:0-16293 GCA_014773175.1 Lucifuga dentata
GTGGTAATTGGTAGTATTTCCACGCCTGGAAATTTCGGTCTGATTTGAATTACTCTACTATAAGCCAACCCCCTGATTTGTGTTGTGGAAATTGGTGGAAAAAACTCGGCTTATAGTCGAGTATATACGATAGTTTCTAAAAATTGAAATGGAGTTTGTGTCTTTGAAAATGAACTCGTCATAATCACAAAATGATTTTTTTATTGTTGTTTTTGAGATATTTTCTTTTAAGTCTCATCTCCATAGAGATCCTCATTTAACAGCATATATTTTATAGGATAAGTTTTGTATTGTTCCTTAAGATACTCTCAATGCTCATACACAGAAAATATCTGCAGTACTACCTAAAAGCAGATTACAGAATATCAATAATCTAAAAACATTTTTCAATTAAAGGTTTTAACAAATAAGACTGTAAATTATGTTCAGATTATATGTGCAATCTACAAAACCTGTCCTGATGCAAATTGTATAAATTTGACCAATTAATGGAGAGGTTTATGTGGAATATTTTGCCATGTTAAAAAAGATAAACGTTTGTATCCACAGCAAAGTTTGACAAATTTGTATTGCTCCAAAATACCACTTTAAAATTTGTTCCTACTGTAAATGCATGTAGTGTAAGAAAAAAAAATGAATTAAGAATTCAAATTAATCCAAATACTTAAGCGTTTATTAATTTGTGCAAGGGAATTTTGGAGTCAGATCACACTGGCTTGATCTCAGCAGCCAGATCCACCTGGGCAGATGAAACCAGCAGCATCTGGTCCAGGCTGGATCCTGTAGGAGGCTGCACTGGCTCTACAGTGGCCTCCTCCTCCGGCTCTTCATCGTACAGCATCAAGAGATCTTCCGCCCACATCCGTCTGTCATCCTCCTCATTGTAGTCCCCCCAAGCTTTGTCAAATTTCAAATAGTTGCGCCTTTTCTTGGGCTTAGAAGGCCGCACTGGCTCCACGACCTTCTCTGGCTCGTCCTTGGTGAGCGTAGGCTTGGCTTCATCTTTAATCACGGCACTGCACAGCACCGGTGTGTGTATTGCTGCAGCTTCATACTCTTTATGAGTGTCTGCAACATCCTGCTCACCTACAAGACTTGTAATAGCAGTCTGCTCAGCCTGCTGGACATCATGTTGTGCTGCAGCAAAACACTCGACTGTCTGGCTCTCTGCAGCAGGCTGTTCATGGACCTGCTGAACACTCCTGGTACCACCTTTTACCTGAAGCATCTCATGACTCAGGTGTTCCCTCTTCTGCCCCACAGACATTTTACAGGCATCATCCACATCGTCTGTGTAACCTGCTCCATGTCTGCGAGCGAAGAGGTCAAACTCCTCAGCCAGCCGCCAGTTGAAGGTGGAACCCGTGTTCTGATTGTTGCTGTTTGGTCTCATGTTTATCTGAAGAGGTACAAAGAGGGGCTGAGGAGAGTCCTCTGCAGGCTGATTCACCTAGGTAGGTAGGTAGGTAGGTAGGTAGATATAGATAGATAGATATGGATAAATTACCAATAAACATAAGAAATGCAAACGTATATGTGTAGGTGAACAGCAGATAAAAACTGGGCTAAATGCTACTAGGCTAAGCTGACTGAAACCGTATGTGTAAATTTACGAACCTGCATCTTCTCAGCATCTCACTCCTTGTCATGACTCATCACTTTGGCTTCACCTTTCACCACAGCACTCCACATTGGGGTTTTGGGTGTTGCTTCAGCAGCATACTCGGACTTGAGATTTTCTGCAACAACCTGAACACGTGCAGGACTTGCCACAGCAGTCTGCTCAGCCTGCTGGGCTTTGCGTGTGGCTGTGGCAGACTGCTGAGCTTCATGACATGCTGCAGCACGTTGCTCATCTCTTTGGCTGTCTGCAGCAGGTTGTTCAGTCACCTGCTGCACACTCCTGGTGTCACCTTTTACCTGTTTCTGCATCTGACTCAGGTGTTCCCTCTTCTGCCCCACAGACATTTTACAGGCATCATCCACATCGTCTGTGTAACCTGCTGCATGTCTGCGAGCAAAGAGGTCAAACTCCTCAGCCAGCTGCCAGTTGAAGGTGGAACCCGTGTTCTGATTGTTGCTGTTTGGTCTGGTGTTTATCTCTAGAGGCACAAAGAGGAGCTGAGGAGAGTCCTCTGCAGGCTGATTCAGATAGATAGATAGATAGATAGATAGATAGATAGATAGATGGATAGATGGATAGATAGATAGATAGATAGATAGATAGATAGATAGATAGATAGATAATCAAAACTATGGTCCAATATACATTAAATAAATAAATTACCAATAAACATAAGAAATGCAAACGTATATGTGTAGGTGAACAGCAGATACAAACTGGGCCTAAATGCTACTAGGCTAAGCTGACTAAACTGTATGTGTACAATTTACAAACCTGCATCTTCTCAGCAGCTCGCTCCTTGTCGCAACTCACTGCTTTGGCTTCACCTTTCACCACAGCACTCTACAGTGGGCACTGTAGACTGTTCAGTCACCTGCTGCACACTCCTGGTACCACCTTTTACCTGAAGCATCTGACTCAGGTGTTCCCTCCTCTTCTGCCCAGCAGACATTTTGCAGGCATCATCCACATCATCTGTGTAACCTGCTGCATGTCTGCGAGCGAAGAGGTCAAATTCCTCAGCCAGCTGCTAGTTGAAGGTGGAACCCGTGTTCTTGTTCCTGTTTTTTCTCGTTTGCCTGTGAAGGCTCAAAGAGGGACTGAGGGGAGTCCTCTGCAGGCTTATTAACCTAATAGATAGAGAGAAAGAGAGAGAGAGAGAGGGGTAGATAATCAAATATTATGTTTCAAGATACATTAAAAGCATAAGTTACCAATAAACTTAAGAAATGCAAGTTTGTTGCCATCATAGATGAAAACTTTATTAAAAAGTGGCCTCAAGAGGAAAGCAAGATTTATTTAAAATTGTTTGGGAAGCATGTGTTTTCTTTGTAAAAGGAAGAGATCTGATGAATGATCAGGATGAGGTGTAAAATATTTTTGCTTACAATAATGGGGGCTCTTGAGACACCACCTATGTTATTCACATGAAGAGTATCCGATAATTTGTCTGCTAATTTTATGAAAAAGTATATTTTTGAGGATTGTAAAAAATGTCTGAGAAGCAAATTTGTTCTTGTTATAAGATGTTTTATCCTTTTTTTTTTCAATTTTATTCTCTTTTTAATACAGCTTACAAATGCTAGTGTACACAATCAAGTGATATTTTCCACTATCTTAATATGCTCAAAGTAAGGCTTTATATATACTTATATGTGTACCTATTGTGTGTAAAAATGGATATACTGTGTAACAAAACAAAAAATTACAATAAAATCTTGTTTAAAAAAAAAAAAACTGGCCTAACTGCTGCTGTGTTAAGATGACTAAGCTGTATGTGTGTATATAATTGACAAACCTGCATCATCTCCTCAGCAAGGCGCTCCTTGTGTCTCACCGCAGCTCTCTGCACGTCTTTGAATTACTTGCTTGTCTGTCTATGTTTTCTCTGTCATTTATCTCTGAATTTTTAAAGCAGCTGGTTCAAACAATGGTCACTGGGAAGTGAGTTTAACACAAGGATCTTATCCGGATCCTATCCCAGCAGTCATTGGACGAGAGGTGGGTCCACCCTGGACAGATCGCCAGTCTATCGCAGGGCTGACACAAAGACAGACAAACTCATCCACACCCTCACTCACACCTATAGGTAATTTAGAGTTTCCAGTTCACCCGACCTGCATGTCTTTGGAGGTGGGAGGAAGCCTGAACATATATAAATTAACATATAGACAATAAACATGGCCAACAGACATACAGACGAGCCATGACAGTGATTATCGGTTTAGTGGTGGATGAGCAGTGAGCCCGAGGACATCCAGCCACATCACCAGACCATCGACCCCCCCCTCCTGTGAACACCACACCCATCATGCCAAAAGACCTCCAACAGCACCAACCCAGCGAGCGTCTTCACCAATGATGATCTTTATCAAAATAACCCCAAAAGAACCTCTCTATTCATTTGCATAATATTTGCTGCACATTGAGGCTTGCTGTGGTCAGTGGAGACATATATACGTTGTGCCATCAAAGGGCAGGCTTACTCAAACGCCATCAGGATCCCAAAGAGGGGGGTCACAATTCAGCCCTAGTGCGTTGAGTTTGGATTGCGACCCGATATCTCCTTTGGAGTGTCATAGAAGCCACACAGAGGCTGATACTCTGTAGCCACAGCGACCCCCTGGGGTGGGGTGGGGGGGTCGCTGTGGCCACAAAACCACAGAAAGGCACCCACAGGCACCCCCCGGGTACTCCCAAGGCAGGCAAGCATTCCCAAGTGCCCTACCTTCCTTCGCTGGTATGGTCCTTTAACATACACGCTATTAGCCTGCTAACATATATATATACACACAGTATACTGTATATATAGTTGATAAAATGAAGCACACAAGTTTAAATTCAACATTCAAAACATGCATCTAGTGAAGGAAAGTCTTAATACCTGACAATTACAGCTTAAAAGTGAAAAAATAAATACACCTAAAATACACCATAACTTCAAATCTAGTCAAACTAATGTATTTATTTTTTTCACTTTTAAGCTGTAACTGGCAGGTATTAAGACTGTTTTCCTTCACTATGATGCATGTTTTGAATGTTGAATTTAAACTTGTGTGCCTCAATGTAAAATCAGCGTTCATGCAGACGCATCGAACAAACGTGACACTAATGCTGCAGATATTAGAGGCTAGCCGTGATGAAAAATTGCATGTACACATACAGCAGTCAGGTACTTCGGATATAAGCTTTTCAGTGTTTTTGCTTATATAACAGCAGCACAAAAAGCTCAAAAGAGGAAAAAAAAAAAGTGGTGGAAGTAATGTTCCTGGTGGGAGTGATTTTGAGGATTTACAGGTTCATAGAGGTGTCACGAGTCCACACACCTGGGAAAAATAAAATCTTTGTTGTGCAAATGAGGTCAGCATGCCAGAGTGTTTGGATGGATGCTAATAGGCTAATTAAAGCAACAAAACAAAAGTCAGATCATAACCTGACTGAGTGCTGGTGTCAAAGTTTAAAAGGATTAGTCTTCCCTTTTAGTTTCCTTTGAGATGTAGCCAGGTGTGTGGCAGCTCAGTAAGACGTTTGCTTTAAGAAGGACTTAATTATGCAGGTTGATGTTTAGCACTCAGATCCTGGAGGACTAGCTGCCCACAGGGGAAGACGAAACGACAGATGTGAAGCAGTTAGTCAATTAACCAACGCTAATTGGCAATTTTACCTAAAGACTTTGCCATTGTCGAGGTGTCACTTTTTATTGCGCCTCAACTGCTGCTCTGCTTCGGCTTCAACCCCATTAGAGTCCAGCTGGCCAAGATCAAGCTTGACTTTCAGTCAGCAGATGATACAGAATTTATTGTACAAACTTCCACTTGGGAATGGAGGCAATAACAATGGGGCTTTCCTGTAATGCCGCATTGGTACTTAAAGGACTATACTGGCTATAGTGTACGTTTGAGCCCAACAACCCGCTTACACATTACGTTACTGACCACCATTTCCCAAAATATTCTATTTGAGCAGTAAATTTTAGAATTTTTTTTCCCCCTACCTTGGTTTCAGTTCACTCCATCTGCTGTAAAAGTCAACTTGTAGAAACTTGAAATACATTTGAGATAAATAATCCATCACAAACAACGCTAGGTATATTAAGTTTTTTGTTAAAGTAACTTAATTTAACCAATCCAAGACAGAGCCGGACAGAAGTCAATGTATTTCTACGCCAGGAAATATAGTCCCAGGAGAAGACCACTTTTACTGAGAAACTAAAATGCCTTCTACAGTCGTGCATAAATATTACCAGGTGAAATATTGAATTTTAAGGTCGGCGTATCACCTGAACATTTGATTTTGAAAGATTAGGGATTGAAAAATAACAGGAAAATTAAAAATTTGGTTTTATGTTTTGGAAAGGGGTTGTCAATAATGTATGCGGGTTGTATATATTAGGCTTAAACACGCAAACTCGCCATGGTCCTTTAAATGACAAACGTCTATATAGAAAAGCAACATTACTTATAGCTTACTTGAATTATCTACCTTTAAAATTTCAAACCCATGGTTTTATATGTAAATTGACTTTTTTAGAATATCTATATTATGTTTCTACTCATCTCCAAGAAGGGTTGATTAACTTGTTTCCTCATCTGTCTTGTTTTCATTTAACGACCTTTAACTTTAGATATTTTGAAAAATGCAACTGGAATCACAAATCTGTGCAAAAAAAGGGGAAGTTTTATTAACCAAAACTGTAAGATGTTAGAGTCAGAGCCTCACAACAAGCTGCCATCTTCTGTCCACCACCAAGCACCAGCTGCTACTTCTAACTTCTGTGCCTAAACTGGACTGTACCATCTGCTCAAGCAATTGGGGGTGATATAAATAAACATAAATACATAATAACAGAATAGAAACATATTTTCATTGTTTAGCATGTATATCTAGGTATGTGTGCATAAGCACGGACATCTACACAAACTTGGTAACCTCGGTAAAATTATTAGTAATACATAATAACAATAATACATTACACCTGAAAGAATTTTACCTTTCAATCAACCACCTGTCAACGCTCAGTCAGAATCGGGATATAACGATGCACACCTGTTTTCAGTTTGCCACTGAACCATAAAAGAACAAATACAAATATTTGACCATTTCATAACTTCTTACTACACAAATAAAACTGCCAATTTGAAATAAATTTTTTATGCTTAAAAATGATGAATTAACTAATTAAAAACCAAACACAATCAATGCAATTAATGATCTGACACCTAACACCAGCTGGATAACATGAACTAAAGTTTTGTGAATCAGTTTTTCACATTTATTGTGAGAAAGAAAGAAAGAAAGAAAAGAAAGAAAAAAAAAACTTGTATTCATTTAAAAAAAAACAGAAAAAGTGGTTGAATATTCAGTATAAACTTAGTATAAGGGATTACCTGAGACAAAAAGCAAGAGACAGAAAATTCAGAATCCATCACTGAATAACACATCAAAACAGACACTTTTCTCATCATTTCACACAAATATTTTCATGTAATCTTCGATCTGTCCTCTGGGAGAAAACGACAGACAGGCTGCAGCATCAAGTCTGACTGGTGATTATTTAGCAGCTTTCACCTACTGAGACTCACCTCTAAAAGCTACAGCCGGTGGTGAAACGTGTCATTGGAGACATTTGGAGGCATGCCGCTTATGTATGTACTGATGTGAATACACAGAAAATATTGTTATATTAAATTAAAAAAAATATGTCCTGCAAGGGCATCACTTTGTGTTGAAAAGTGGTGGGGACAAAAGGGCTCAGATGAAAAAACATTTTTTAAACTGTCTTCAATATATGCGATTTTAAGCAATGTAATGGGGGGATTGGTATGAGGTCAGAGTAGATAATTACGGCAGAAAAAAAAAAAGCATAGCTGCACATCAAAAGGGGCCTAGATTAGTAGCCTAGGCCTAGCCTAGGTTACTAATCTAGGCCCCTAGATACAAAATATACTAAATACAAAAAATACTCAGCATAAAACACACAACAACATCGACTGCACAAGTAACAGTCATCCATATGTGATCACATCAAATCCATTTTTTTTTTTTTTAATCTTATGCTACATTTTTTGGACAAATCACATTTGTTTCTTCTATATTTACATTGCATTGTATGTATTCTTATTGTACAAATTAAACCTTTCTCAAAATGTTGTAATTTGTTAGTTAACATTTCTTGGTCCAAGCCGTTTTTCAGAAAATTTTTAACAAATTATGCTTTTAAAAAGTGATGGGGACAAAATTGGCCATTTCAAAAAAGTGGTGGGGACATGTCCCCGGTGTAAATGACACCTATGATGTCCTGTGCCTTAGAAATAAATCAAGCAGCTATTAAACGTGTACTAGTAGTGAAAGTTCTGTGAAAGTTTGGTAGAAAATGTTCTTACATCATAAAACTACAGGCCAGAAGTTTGAGGCCACCCCCAAATTTAGCATGAGCAGACTGTGTGGCAAGTTAATCCCAAAATGATGTGGGAGAAGGCAGACAGCAGCTATTGAATATAATGTTAAAACACATCAGCAGNAATCCCAAAATGATGTGGGAGAAGGCAGACAGCAGCTATTGAATATAATGTTAAAACACATCAGCAGAGTTGGAACACAACAGGAGTGTCAGTGCACTAATACAGACTGATGCCTTCATTACCAATCATTTCTGTAGCCAGAGTGGCTACATGATGTGCTACTGTTGACAAATTCTTCTTGAAAACTAATTAGTTACATTTATTTTATATATTTTTTGTCATTTCCTGTGCAATAAATTGCAAAACAGTTTTTTTTTTTTTTTTTTTTTTAATCTGGGGGTGGCCTCAAACTTCTGGTCTGTAGTGTAAGTTAAATTACTAATCCAACAATGTAAACATACTCCATTGTAATTGTAAATCCTGCATTCAAAATTTTAGTTGTGTACTTAAGTAAAATCAAGTTTTGAGAATAGTGTTAGAAGTTATTGATGGATTGAGTGTATGTAGGATTTTATTGGTGTAACAGGTGTTGCAAAATCTATTATTATACTGTCGGACAATTTAAAGTACATGATACTTCATATTGTTTACAGAGTGAGTTTGAAAGATTCTTCATTTATTCTGTAAATTTTGTAGGATGAAAAACAAATCAAAAACATTCTACAATTGCTAATTCATTCTAGAAAATGTTTAAATTTATTTTCTAGAAAAATTCACAGATTTTAAGAAACAAATACTTTCTAGGTACAAGTAGAAAATTGGCAAAACTGGCAAGATTTTCATTGGCCAAAATTTGTAATCCTGCCTAATCCAGGATTTTTATTTATGTATTTTTTGCTGACAAATGAAAATCAAACTCATTCAAAAGTAATTTACCAAATTGACATTGGACTCCAGAGAGCTAAATTTTAACTTATAAAAGTGCAAATGTTTTGCAAAAGTCATAAAGGGTAACAAAATAAACAAAACAAAACAAAACAATGATGTCATGCCTTTTCATATTTGCAGGAAGAAAAAAAAAATAATGATAACGTTGATGTTTAGCTGTTGGTGTTTCTGATCAGAGGTAAGTTGTCTTCAGAAATTACACATTTAGACTTTGGAGAAAAGCTGCTGACCAGTGGCTGCTGATAACCGACTTACTGGGATACACACACACACACTGTAAATCCTGTTTCCAATCAGCCAATCAGTCTGTCTGATCAAAGATGCAAATCATCTGTGCTGCTTGCAGCAAAAATCCCCAAGAGTCCATTCCTTACTGTGATTAAAAGATAATTAGGCTCATTCCCAACCTGAACCAGATTTATTGATGTTTTTAATTTTACCAATCAATCCTGAACACACACGATGTTCATTTCATATCTTGTGAGAGTCTGAGCCAAAAAGTGGTCAATTGTCTGTAAAATCAGAGACAAATCGACAGTCATTATGTTGTGAGACAACAGCTTTCTAAAGGTTGATGGCTCGTGTAACCAACTCTAATGAAATAACTGAAGCTAACAAATGTATAACTTTCCTCCAGGGCAAACAAAGACACCATTATCTCTTTAAATTATGTTGGTGGCCTTATATAAAACTACTTTGGGCCTTTTATTGCTGTCATGAGTGTTCAAATGCAGGGATTTAGACTTTCCAGTTAGGGATTACATGGTTTTCTGTGTGAGTGAAGACATTTCTCTTCCTCTGTTGTAAAGATGCATTTCCATTTAAAGATGCAGGTCCATTTGTCAGCAAGTTAAATCAAAGCTGCTTTTCTTATTTGCTGAAAATTTGACATTTGGAAATGCAGTTTTTTTCTGGATAGCCACGATTTGCTGTTTTGGATTGAGAACAACCTTCTTAGCTTCCTATCCTGAAATGTCTTGAGAAGCTCTTCATGGAAGTTGAGAGTTGCTTTATATTCCAATGACATTCCAATGCAAGACAAAACCAACAACACCGAGACTCTTTTTTTGTAGCAGGTGGTCTCAGTCCCAAAAAAGACCTCTGGAGTTGTTCCTTTGGGTCTGAACATCATCAAAACTAGCTCCAAACTATTGACAAGGTGATCTGTTGATCGATTTAGAACCAGAAGGGACTGATGTGCATGACTAACGTTGAGTAAAGTAATACTTTATTTACCTGCAGCAAATCAAAAGGATGCTCTGAAAGGGTTTGCTTGATTTGTATGTGGTGAAAATGATCATGTACGCCTGGATTATCAATAACCATTGTTTCAAAAGCATTCTAACTACGGTTATAGATAACCCAGACATCAAAAGAACCTATAAATGACCAGAAGCATGCTCTCTGTGAACCTAGAATTTCATTTCATGAAGAACCAGTCAGGTGACATCGGTAAACTGCAAATCTTCTCTTCGGGGTTTGAGGAGGTTGGTTGAGTCCAGCTTTCTTGATGGAGGGTTCCACGATCTGCCCAGCGTAAAGCTCTTTGGTTATTAAATCAATGAAGGTCGTTGGCTGCTTGGAATGTTTCATTTAGTCTAACTTCAAGATTTATCCCCCTTCTGATTTGTATTTAACACTAAAACATTGCTGAGCGCAGCTTTAAATCCACGCAGACGCCTGAATCAGTGAATCAGAGGAAGCATTTTCACCATCAGCTGCCTCATTTTGTCTGTTTCCTGTCGTCCTCTGTTACCTCACGAAAATCACTGTGAGGTCTCACACTGTTTTTTGTTTTCCAAAAATGATGTTACACCTCATTACCCCCTCTTCTCCCTGCTGGGGTTTGTCCTACTCAGAAGATGAGGAGAGGACGGCAGGCATCCGTGCACGGGGAGCAATTTGACATTTGAATATGTGATCAACACACCTAGTTGGAAACGTACTATTTCTCTGACTAAAATAGAAGACACCACATCGCTGGTGTCTTCAGGGAGTCGAGTGTTTTTGGAAGGCAAAAGTTGTTTTCAGAGTTATTAAGTGAGTGGGAGCAGTGGGAGGGAAGTGGGTTAACCGGTGAATTTGTCATTTTGATGCTTGGGTTCCTTGGTTGGTGATGCATATGTGTCGGGAGGTACTGCGTCATTGTTTTCCTATTTTTTAGTAAGTCACAAGTCTTTTTTTAATTCATATTTAATCACATTAAAATACATCACACAACAAAAACAAAACAATAAATCCAAAAGACACAACAAAAACAAAAGGCCATTAAGTACCTTTAAGGTAACTCAAAATTTTCCCCTAGATTTCATATTTGTCTATCATATTTTTCTAATCTTCTGATTGACATAACCTCATAAGACATTGTTTTCGCCAGTACATTCATCCATTCCCTATAGGAGGAGGCTTCAGTGCTTTTCCATTGCCTGAGAATAAGTCTCAATGTTGATACCATACCCAAACTTAACACTTCAAACTGAGTCTTATTCATTCCTTTAACTTCATTTTTATCACTAAGGAGACAAAGTTTTGGTGTCCAAGGAACAGAAAATCCCAACCCCTCTTCTATAGCGTGCATCGTTTTATACCAAAAAGGGGAGACAATAGAGCAATTCCACAAGGCATGCATTAATGTCCCTTTCTCTTCATTACACCTCCAACACAGATCATGATCCATAAGATCCACTCTTTGTAGTTTACTGGGAGTAAAATAATATCTGTGCAACACTTTATACATTATACCTTTTCCTTTGGCTTCCCTTAAATTTTTTCTAATATTTGAAATTATATTTAACCAAGAATTCTTATCAAGTAAGTCACAAGTCTTGAAAGTCAGCGTGCTCTGCTCATGTCGCCTGGACCAAAAACAACAAAAGGTCCACTTGTTCCTTTTAATTCTGCTCCATTTCATTTCCTATACTACAAACAACACTCACACAGACAGACAAAGCTAAAAGAAGAATCCATTTGTCCATCGATGGTGATCGGATTGATACCACTTCCTCAAAAAAGCCTCTGCGTGGTTGTTTTGGTCCACGCTCCAGTGTGATTGCTGCGTTGGGATCTGTGCAACACAACTGTTGTGAGGGAAGAACGAGCGTCCAAATCAGCTGAAACAAACAAACCACACAGGCGTGAAAACAGTTTAAAAATGGGGAAATCAACCGCAGTGGACTGGTTCAGAGTGAAAAGTCGCCTGATTCTACAACAAAACCTGTAACTGTAGCTGGCTGCTTTTGAGGAGAAACAGGCTGGCGTTTCACAAAGACTGACAGCGACAGCTAAATAATAACAGGGAACAGGGGTGAGTTAATAGCTGACATTTACTCTTTAACACCCTGGAAATAAAACCCAGAGCAGAAAGTCAGAGAGAAGGAAAACAAAAAAATAAGCCTCTTTGTTTCCTTTGAGGCCTTTTAATGAGAACATTTCTACCACCACGGAGTTCAGCGCCAAGAAATGGCTGACTTGACCAAAGTCATGTCATCTGTTTGTCCTCGTTGTTTTCTGTCATCGTTCATTATTTTCCATCGCCTTTTTCCTCCTCTTTCCTCCCAACTATTTATCGAACATTTCTGTCTTGTCCCTGTACCCTCTCTTCATCCTCTTTGATTCTTTCTTGATTCTTCTTTACGTCTTCATCTACTTGGAGAAGAGGAGAGATCCCTTATTTCATGTCTTCTCTCCCCATCTCTCATGGGGAGAGATGGGGAGAGAAGCTTAAAGGGTCATACCAGCGATTGTGCATGTTTGAGCCAAATATATACAACCAGCATACGTGTTACGTTACTGACAAGCAAATTCCAAAACATAAAATTTTAGTTTTTATTTTAGTTTTCCTGTGTCATTTTAACAAATCCCCTAATCTTTCAAAATCAAATATTCAGGTGATTCACAAACCTTAAAATTCAGTATTTTGCCTTCTATCACATATGCACGACTGTAGAAGGCACAGCCATTTTAAATTCTTGGTAAAAGCTGTCTGCTCCTGGGACTATATTTCCTGGTGGAGAAATACATCGTCTTCCATGCATCACCATGTTGGATTGTTTAAATAAAGTTACTTTGGTAAAAAACCTAATAGACACGTTGTTTGTTGTGATGGATTACGCATCTCAAGTGTGTTTCAAGTATCAATAAGTTGATTTTAATAGCGTACTGGAATGAACTGAAACCAGTAGCTAGAAGGTAGGAAAAACATTCTAAAATTTTACTGCTACCATAGTATATCTTGGGCAATGGTTGTCAGTAACGTAACCTGTATACGGATTACATATATTGGGCTCAAACACACACAATCACCGGTATGATCCTTTAAATTCTAGCATATGCACAAATGTTCTATTACCACTCACACACAAACACACACTTTCTGTTTCACAGCCAAACTTCTTTCAGTGTTCCACAACAATGTCCTTATTTGACCATGTCAGCACTTCCCATTCTGCCCAATCACCTGCCGTTTATCATCCCCTCTGGAATAACTGAGTAATGAACCCATGGGGCAATCTGTTGTCTTATCTCCTTTTTTGCTGTATTTCCTTCCTCTAATCTCCACTTTGTCTTGATTCAGAGGTTAATAATGTTCTTATTGTTTCTTGGTGAGATAAAGTCTTGTAATAATACCTGTTTAGAAGAAAACTATATTGTCAGTCAAATAGTAATAAATAAAACATGTATTTGGGAATAAGTAAGAATTAGTAATAAAAACTATTTCAATGTCAGATTATATGAATCACATTTAAAATTGTAAAATCAGATATCTTCAAGTTTTGCTTCTGGTTCACTTTTTGCACTTTATGTTGTGTTGTATAAACAGCAAAACACTCCGTCGCTCAGCTCTTTATATCAGTGTGTCTAGACAAAAGCCACTAATGAACAAAAGGCACATGAAAGCCCGCCTGGAGTTTGCCAAATGACACTAAAAGGACTCTGAAAGCATCGGCAGAAAAGATGTTCGAGTCTGATGACATAAAATTGAACTCTTTAGCCTAAATGCCAAACAGTCAGGTACTGTTCATCACCAAGGCAACGCCATCCGCACTGCATCAGCATCATGCTGCGGTGATGATTCTCAGTGGCAGGGATCAGGAGACCGGTCAGCTCTCAGAGACAGATTCATGCAGAAAACCTCCTGTAATGTTATTAAAATGGATGAGCATTTAAATTTTGGCAGAATGGCACAAAGCTGGAGCGGATACAGACCAATTTGCTGAACTCCCGATTCAAAATATCTTGACTAATGAACAAAGGTGAGAGGAAAAAGGTGAGAGGCGGGGCCAAGAAAAGAGAGAAGCTGCTGCATCGGTCTGGAGACCCTGTAAAGTGTAAAGTCAGTTTTAGTAAAATAACTTTTCATTGAATTTGGCTTTCATTTACCACTGAAAAACCTGAATCTTTACCAGAGAATGCCATTTTCGAGGCCTTGAATGTAAATGTCTCAATAAAAACTGCATCACATAACAAGCTAGTGAGAAAGATTTTTTTTAATAATTAATCTATCAACTAAAAACAAATCTATTTTATTTTGGTAGAATCCTTCCTGATTGTTTTGTCATCCTCCCTTTTTTCATTTTTGAGCCATTATCCCTCAAACTACACCAAAGATAAGCACAAGGTTTTTATTCTGTATGTGTTGCTCAGTGTTTTTAGTTTAAAACCAAACTAATCTGACTTCTGCCTGAAGTTTTCTGCCTGAATGTTTTTTTCTATTATGTTTCCTCCTGGAACAGGAGACACAACAACTTTAGGTGGAAATCATTTTAAACCAAATGTTTCTTTCAACAAATCAGTTACTACAACGAATGAGTGTGAGGCGTAACACTCTAACAAAAGAGGATTCTACTGTACATCAAGTGAGATTAAATCAGTCTAAATATCAATAAACTCACATTGATCCAGAATGAAAATTGATATATTTTTCTCAGCACCAATTAACCTAAACATTTAACTCATTATGCACAATGAATGTGCAACAACAAGCAGTTCTGAACACAGACACACACACACACACACACACACACACACACACACACACACAGCTTTACAGATCGCATTTACACCCAGATATTTATAAATGTGTCACAGTTCTGCATGTCTGGTCTCCTACTCACCTGCCATTTCTGCCTGCCTGGTCTTCAGCTTCTCACCTCAGTTCATCAGCCTGATTCACTTCAGGTGTGGACGCTGTCACTGATTTGGACCAATTAAGCATGGATTTAAGCCTCAGTCTCTCACTCACTCATGGCCAGATTGTTCTTGGCCCCCGATGCAGGACTTTCCAGCGTGTTTTCTGTGAACTGACATTTTGTTGCCGAACCTGCCTGTCTTGGACTATCCTGCTCGTCGTTCCCCTGGTAATCACCTCAGCCTTCTGTCTCCAACTCCGATTCCTGTCCCTGCGTCTGGGTTCCCTGTCTGTCAGTCCCTGTGTGAGCGCTTGTCCTGCCTGTTGATCTGCCTGCTTCTATGTTGGATAGTGGACTCAATAAAAGAACTTAAACTGTCCGTGTTGTACTGTGTGCTGCACTTGGGTCNTGTTGGATAGTGGACTCAATAAAAGAACTTAAACTGTCCGTGTTGTACTGTGTGCTGCACTTGGGTCCAAACCACACCCGTCACAAAATGGGATCCAATTACAATGCAAGTCAGACCACACCGTCTCAGTGTTCTACGTATATGCATTTACACCTATTTTACACACTTCAATGCAGAATGTGGTTTTTAATAGATTTAAATAGAGCCACTGTTACAGCCACTTCCTATGTGTTAAGCCCACTGTGTGATTTTGGGCTGTCCCAGATGAAAGATGACCAACGTGAAAGGATCATGGTGATATCTTTGGTCGTGGCTCCAAAACGATGCTCCTACATCACACTGTGAGAGAGGTACAAAGATGGCCGTTGTAACGGTCTTATGACCAAAGATAGCCTGTGACAAAATTCTGACAGAAAAAAAAAAATTCTGACAGAAACTTAGGATGCTGCTATGACCTGTCTACTAACCAACCAATAGGAATGCAGCATGAAACAACGCCCTGTCAAAGTGACGCTGTTAGCACTGTTATGAATAAAGTTTTGGGGAAAAACAACAACAACCCAAACTGAAGAGACGGAGGCAAAACGTGTGAAACAGAATTTGTGGGATGTAACAAAGAAGTAAGTCTGTTGAGTTGTGGCAGCAAAAGCGTGTTCATACGACATCGCCTACATGGTTACCATGACGATAGAAGATGGATGCAGCACAGAGAGAAATAGCGGAGGAATCACAGCTCTCAGGTGAGTAGCTAACCGGGTCCACACTCTCCTCTTCCTCTTCTTC